>QKQZ01054332.1:0-15766 GCA_003595255.1 Solenopsis fugax | reverse complement strand
GCAAACAACCCCCTCGTGCACCTGCCGACGCGACGACGGCGACGTCCCGACGACGACGTTCGATTGTTCCCGGCGCTACCCGATGATAATCGTTCTCGTTGTCTCCGCGCGACTCTTTCCATCGCTCGAACCTCGGACACGCACGCATGCCACCCCTACGCGTCCGTCCCCACGGTTTAAAAACGATTATTGTTCGCGTACGCCGAATTGTTTATGTTCTAGCTCTCCCGAACGTTTGAATAATACGCGCGAGATGTCGTCACGTGCACGTCAGCGATGCGTTAACTCGACTCTGTGCGGGAAATGTTAATTGAAGTAGTTACTTATTAAGCATATTTATTTACAAACTATTATCAATGGCATATTCGAGATATGAAGAATTAATGTTAAAAAATCAAACTTTAATTATAAAACTTTATATTATGATCTCTCTCGCAATCTACAAGCAAAGCAACGTAAAAAGAATATAAGACAAATGTTTGAATTTACAAATGTTTGAATGCACCTAGATTTGAATGACTTTTATACCACAGATGTGAGATGTAAAAAAACACGTTCAAAGTCGTATTGCGAAATTGTTTCCAACCATTTTAAAGCTCGCTTTCTCTACATGAAATATCATACGAAGCGGAAGGGGTTATAAAAGTGCTGCGAATCGAAAAATAGAGTACTTTCTAATACCATATGAAAGTTTTATTTAAAGAGGCAAAGAAATGTGTTTTTGTTAGCAAAACATATTTTTATTAACAAAATTAAGATACAAAATTATAAAAAAAATTTATTTTTGATTCGCGAAGGGAACTGTTAAAAATTTTATTTTTTGCGATACTAGACACATTTAAATATTGGAATTATGTTTTCTTGAAAAATATTTTTTTTGTTACAAAAATTAAAACAATTAAAAATAGAAAAAAGCCTCTATAAACCAATCATTCGGATAAATTGTGTGTGAGCTATCGTGGCCACTGTTACCAAAAATAATGTTTTAATAAAAGCGCGCACTGAGAAAAAAAATTTATTGAAAAACTAAAAATTTAGTCCAATAACTAAATATTGAATAGATTAGTTAATTTTTTATTAAATATTGAAAAAATATTAATGGTTAAAAAAACTATATTTTGTACAACTAAATAATAGTTGAATCAACCCAACTCAATGTTTAGTTGAACGTATCGGACTAAATATTTTACTTATTTAACAAATTTTTTTCAGTGTGTTTAAAGCCTTAAGATATACTTTTTTTATACTTAGTACTAATTTATTAATTTATATTTTTTTATTAATTAACACTTGTTAATCTATACTAGCTCTATTTTTATGATTTTAAACTAGTAAAAAAAAAGTGAAAAAATTTTAAAAAATTTTTAAGATTCTATATATAATTCCTTAACATATGCATCTGTATATATAAATTTAAATGTCTGTCGCTAAGCGACATTTGTTTAATATCCGAACACCGTTTTTGCTTCGTGGCCACGATTAAAAACGTGTTAAAACACGATTCGTTTTAAGACTCGCGGATTATATAAATTTAATCACTAGGAATCGATGATCAGATCAAACTCTGACAGCGATAATTCGTGTAACTTCTTACACAATATGCACATGAGCTTTGTAATCAGTCTAAAGCGCAATCAGTTCTAAGATCCAAGACCTATCGTGCCAAAATATATTTTATTTATTCTCTCGATTCAAATTTCGAATATACATGCATAGCCATTCAAATGTTTGCAAATGATGAATGACAATAAATGTTACAAAATTTACATTTAAGAGTGATATAAGAATGCACGGTAGGAATTCATCTCTTTGAAAGTAGAGCTGAACTACGAATTCATAATTCTCACGTTATATCTAGAATATAGAGAATCGTGTTATGGTAGAACTTTATCCCTTTCTATTCTAAATCTTTCTCTATCATGAAATATTCTTTTTGAAAACTGGAGTTCTCCTTTTATGTTAACGTTATAAATTCCACGCATTACAATACTTAGCGAGCAAAATAATAGCAGTACACTATATCCGATTCAAGCAGAACATTGCGGCAGAATATTGGCATCAACCACGACCGCATTAAGCTTTTGTTCTACCAACAGAGTTTGCCAACATAATCTACAATGAAATATAATATTTAAATGGTTATGAAAGTGGTAGCCTCTATTCGGTTTCTGTGCAAACTGCCAACATATTTTGTTATATTTCTGTTTACAAAATTTGCAGACACTTTGCAAAATCTATTTTCAATAGATTTGACTATACGGAATAAGAATACAGAGATTGAGACAAAAAAGTGTCAATAAAAAGATATCAATCCTAATGATTGTAGAATAAATTTTATCATGATACATATCAACAAGATTGAGTGTGTTTTGATCAAACCTTCTGGTTATTACAATAAAAATTTTATAATCAGAACGTTTGATAGACTATAATTTTTACAAGATTTCCATTTTTGAACAGACTGGTTAAATCTACCAGATTTCTAAATAATGCAACAGCTCTTTTTTAGTATGAGAAGTAAAACAAAAAAATTTCATGATTATTTTCGCCGTAAAAGAGAAAGAATAAAAAAATATAATTACTATATGTGCACTGTAACACGTAGATCATAATTAATATTAGCGCATTATTGCTAAAAAAAAAATACTTTATACAATATACTTTATAAAAATCTACAAATTATGGAATATTATCAAGAACCTTTACAATTTTATTAATCATTTATTAATATTAATATTAATTTTGTGAATAAAAATTTTAGAAAAATGTTTGTTTACTTACTTTTCTGTTTATTTAAGCGATAAACTTTGATCACCTAAAATTAATTTAATAATATTCGCAAATAAAAAAAACTATGTTAGAATATTATAATTAATGTCCATTTCCACCAATGTATAACTTTATTAAATTGCATAATAAAAGTACAATATAAACAGTTATTATATAATTATAAAAGTACCTTTTTCTAAAAACATCTAATTTTTCAATGTACTCTCTTCAAAAACGTTCAAGACAGCACAGGTAGTCGCGAATGAGATAAATTAAATACACATGGACATCCGATGCCCATTTCCACCAATGTAGATTAATTTTGATCTCAATTTAACTTAATCCTTGTTTTTTCAATTCTTAGGACTAAAGAAAGATGAAGAGTAAGTTAAACTGAGATCAAAATTAATCTGCGTTGGTGGAAATAGGCATTAAAGATTAATTGTTCCTCTTTGTTTATCTAACTCAGCTTCTGATTTAGCACGGAATAGAACCACAAAATTAGGAATATTACCTAGGATTCGTAGGTGTTATCACTTAGGTCAATATCCACATTTTATAGACATAGAAATGCTCCAAAATAAAGTCACAGCTAGATTATGGCTATGATCGCTCTCAGGCTTCTTTCTGATATTATGATATGATATGCGACCAAACATTACCTGACATAACCTCGAAGTCGTTCGTTGCCTATCATCATACGTTGTTAGGTAGTGATTTAATCGAGTGAAAATGTCCTTAAAAAGAAAATTGACGCAGGATGATCTGCGTAAGGCGATGAGCGAACACAAGAAGAAACTCGGTATAGTTAAGAAAATCGAGTCGCCGTTGGCAAGATATCCTTTTTAGATTTTGTAGCGCAATTTGAGGTTAGCACGTACATTTCTTACAGTTCGGAATGAGTACTATCAACAATTTATATCCAAAAATTAATTAAAAATGTCAGTAGCTCTTATTGTACAATGTTCTTGTCGAGAATTAAATTTTATTTGAATTTTTAAAACCTTATTGCAAACAATGCATTGTAGCATTTTGACAGACATGAATATAGAATACATGATCATTATCATAGTTAAAATTAAATTAATACAATTATAAAGCGAAGCGTATACGTGAATCCTTCTATTATTTTGTTAATGGATTTTATTGTTATAAATTGGATTATCTTTATTGGTATAATTTAATTCTTATGACAATTGAGCTTTTAGACATCCTTAACTGATAAATACATATACAGATTCAGGACAGCTTATGTGCATTTTATGCAAGTCAGTTATACGCAGTGAAACAGTTTGGCCTGTTCATTTAAATTCCAAGGTACACAAGGATAATGTTACGTTAGCGAAAAAGACTAAATTAGAAACGGAAAGCACTGTGAAGACATCTAATGTTCAAACGTTCAAGAGACCTCCCTCTCCATCTCAAAACACTTCCGCGAACAAAAAGATAAAAGGAATATTGAAAACTTCCAATCAACCAGTAGTACAGACCAAGTCAACTTTACCAGCAGATTTTTTTGATGATAATTCAAAACAGGCTAATGGTGCATCCACTGGGATGCAAAAGTTAGAGAGCAAAGAAAGAGATTCTACAGTTAGTGCTATGGATATACAACATGTGGAAGAAGAAGAGAAAGAAAAAGAGAAAGAGAAAGAAAAAATAAAGGATACAAATCCAGCTACTCTTCCAGAAGGATTTTTTGACGACCCCGTGATGGATGCTAAGGTAAAAATGTGATAAATATAAACTATAGCAATAGATTTCATGTACCTAACAGATGTCAAAATTTATATTAATATAAAAGATTAAAAATTATAACAAATTTTAAATATAAATGTAATACTAATAAAAGTAAAAAAAAAGTATAATTTAAAGAAATAACTGTACCAAGTATACTTATCAAGAGCAATATATATATATATACATATATTTCTTTTATTTCAAAATTAAGAAATTGTTTGTGCTTTATTTCTCCATATTTAATTATTGTATTTAATTCAGTATTTAAGTATTATATTATGTTCAGGTTCGTAACGTTGAATACAAAGATCCCATTGAAGAAGAATGGGAGAAATTTCAAAAAGAAATTAAGGAAGAAACTGCTCAATCTGCACAAATTATAGCTGATGATCAGGAGGAAGCTACAACGGAAAGGCAAATGGATGAAATTGAGGAACAAATTAGACATTGGTCTAGGTAATATTTTTAACAATAATAAGTAAAATTAAAATTTTTACTATTATAATTCATATTTGAAAAAATTTCAATATATGTGATGTAATAAAATGTAAATTAATTTTCATAAAAGGGTAATGGATCTCGCAAAACGTATGGAACAAGTGCAGGGTACCGATAGAAAACAAGAAAATATCGATGACGATGCATCAAGTGGAGATGAAGCTGAATTCGAAGAATTTCTCGACTGGCGAGCAAAAAATTCATATAAATGAAAGATTTTATGTACCTAACAGTTTTGTAAATATTACTCTATCCTTTTTAGTAGATTTATTTGTATAAATCGATAAGTTTTTTCTTAACTAGTTTACATTTAATGCATCCCTTTCCTTTATTATAAATTGAATTCTGCTACAGAGATAAGTATAGCATATTCCAAAGAAACGTGTCGCACAAGAGTGACAAAAATCAATTTGAAAAATATTAAGAGGCTCCTAAATACTGATCGCATTACAGAATAAATTAATTTTCAAATTGATTTGACAGATCACAAAATCCTTTTGTAGAATAAAAGTATGCACCATAAAAACTTGTATAGGATAGATTTTACGAGAAAATCGAAAGACAGAAGAAGAAAAAGAAGCCTGAGAATGGTCATACCCACGATTTAACTAATACTTTTTTTTTTTATTGATGAAAGATTTAACTGAGATACGATGTTTCAAGACGCCACGCGCCATCTCTACAACGTGGACATACACTACGATGCCAATATACAGGTTACCTCGGAAAGCACGTCACCCGCGACTGTTGGCACACCTGGCGAAAAGAGCGCCAAGTGCGTGTATGTACACAAACTTCAAATTTTTTCCTATCCTAATTCCGCATTCGCGCGATTCATTGAATCGCGATTTATGCGAACGCAATTGGGACGAGGCGCGAATACTGCGACCTGTGGAGGCGAATAAACAGTAGATACAAATGAATTGACTCACCGTTCGCCGCTGGTCGCTCCGTCCAGCTCCGTCTCGGCCGCAGCTCTCCAACATTCGAGTCCGTCCAAGCTCCTCCTCACGACGATGTCTTGATTCACACTTTGCACGAATGCGCGATATTTCACTTTCAACACTCACGGTGCTCATGCCCGTCGAAAACTCGAGATACGGGATACAGACCGAGCAACGGAGAAGACGCGATTGAACGTGCGACACGACTTTGTGCCGTCCCGACCGACAGACCGTTGACGTCTGAACGACACAAAAGGCTCCAAGATCCTCCTCACGACGATTCGTCTTGATTCACACTTGGCATGAACGCGTGACCCTTTGTTTTCGAAACTGCCGGTACGCGCGTCAAAAACTCGGGATAGAAGGCAACGGAGAAGATGCGAAACACGATGGAACGCGACATGACTTCGCACCATGCATCGCATCCGATACGACGGATGTTGGCACGAACGCCCGATACTTCACTTCACTTTTGGCACTTCACAATACTCTCGAAACATTCACCCGCATCAAAAACTCGTACGAGACAACAAAGATGCGAGCTGAAATGCGCCACGACGCGCCACGACTACACGCCGTCCTGCCTGATCGACTGACTGAACGCCCTCAACCGGCAGTGCCGGCACTGTGTAGCGGCGTGTGAAGCCCCGCCTACTCGCCGGCGCCGCTGCGCACTGCGCTGGTCGCTCAACCTGCAACGGTCGGTCAGTCGGAAGGTTAGGCAAGACGACGCGATGTTGATATTATACGCGCGTCATGGCGTATTTCAACTAGCATCTTTGTCGTCCAAATCGTCCCGTACGAGTTTTTGACGCGAGCGAATGTTTCGAGAGTGTCGGGCGTTCGTGCCAACTACGTGCCGCGTTCATGTTGCTTCAATCATCGCGTCGAATGCAATGGTGCGAAGTCGCATCGTGTTCAATCGCGTCTTCTCCCTTGTCCCGTATTCCGTATCTCGAGCTTTCGACGGGCGTGAGCACTGTGAGGCTGCGTTCCGTAATGTGCATATGCGTGCATAATATATAATACACGTAACGTGTACTATAGATAAATGCGCGCATATGCACATTACGGAACACAGCCTGAGTGTCGAAAGCGAAGTATCGCGCGTTCATGTCAAGTGTGAATCAAGACGCATCGTTGTGAGGAGGATCTTGGACAGATTCGAACGCTCGAAAGCTGCAGCCGAGACAGAACTGGAGCGATCAGCGGCGAACGGTGAGTCAATTTGTACTCGTATCTATTGTTTATTCGTCTTTACAATTCGGTATTCGCCTCGCCCTCATTGCGTTCGCATAAATTATCGTCAGTACAGTACGACGAATCAGTCAGTCGCGCGAAAGCAGTTAGGACAGGAACGATTTAACGTTCGTATATACGCGCGCTCGGCGCTCGCTTCGGCAGGTATGCCAACAGTCGCGGGTGACGTGCTTTCCGAGATCAAACTGTACATTGGCATCGTAGTGTATATCTATGTTGTAGAGATGGCGTCGTATCAGCTAAATCGTGGGCATGGCCAGTCTCAGGCTTCTTCTTTTCTTTCTTTCGATTTTCTTGTAATAAAATCTATCCTGTCTAAATTTTTTTTATGCGTACTTTTATTTTACAAAAGGATTTTATGATCTATCAAACCAATTCAAAAATTAATTTATTCTGTAATGCGATCGATACTTAGGATCCTCTTAAAATTCATGATTAAATATTATAAATCTTTTATAAAAAAAAAATTAAACCGTTTTATCATTTATTATAATTAGTATCATCCTTCTAATTAAATTTTATAGCTAGATTTTTAAATATTTTTTACATCTTGTAACGTCAAAACCTTGTCATTTTTACTAGAGCAGTTATCAAGGAGGAAGATTAAATTAATGCAGCTCGTACAGTGTATTAAGATTTTATTAAAACGAATTTGAAGAATCAGAATATAATTGAATTTTAGATACATTTTTTATAGATTACTCATTGATCATCGTAAGCTATATAATATGAAAAGTATGATATAAAGTTACAAGGTACGCTAAGCCGCTATAATAAAGTTAATACAAGTAATTACGATGTAGATCACGTAATTTGACGATATCCATCTTCGTTTTTGCACATACCGGACTTTATAAAATATTGAAAATTGGAGAAAGAGGGACTCGCGTATATTTTACCCGCACCCAATCTCATACCGTGTCTTCTAAATATGCTATCAACGCGCTATCGCATTTATAACGCGTTTTCAAATTATCTCTAGTACCAATTTTTCGATCATAGCTACAATGTGATAGCAAGTGAGAGTTCCTTGGGATTTCAGTTGCTGTCTAAAAATGCCGTCACTATGTAGATATCCTTAGAGACTATTAATTAGCGTTGTAACATAGAGCTTATTTATAGATTTAATCATCACATAAATCAGTATTTACGCTTAGATCAAAGTAATTTACGCGTCATCGATTCAAGTATGTATATACATACATACATACATATATATGTATATGCATTCTTGTTTTTTTCCATTTTATAAACGCGTATTATTAAAAATTTATTAACTCTATGATCAGATCACAATGTGTCGTGAGTACCGTTGACGATCTGCTATTCGAGCAACGGTAAGACAGACAGAAGTAGTTCTATCTATCTCGTGAATAATAATAAATAGCAAGCATAAAGTTTAAAGATATATGTATATATTACAACGAACTTTAGCGATCCGCAAAAGCTTATACAATAATAGAGTATTAATACCACATAGTCTTTT
The DNA here is from genome assembly GCA_003595255.1 of Solenopsis fugax. Lineage (NCBI taxonomy): Eukaryota > Metazoa > Arthropoda > Insecta > Hymenoptera > Formicidae > Solenopsis > Solenopsis fugax. The sequence goes on along the minus strand of QKQZ01054332.1, from coordinate 7,069 downwards.
GAGAGCAAGCAGTTTTAGCGATTAAATCTTATCGCTGGATATATACGTAAGAAGAAACAACTTACTTTGTGTCGGCTTACAAGATACAATATATCGCGCAGCAATTAATGTTTACTTGTGTAAAGAGTAGGAATACGATTTTGGGTGACAATATTTGTGCTGAGTTCGAAGATACGCAAAAATCCGTAAGGTAAATTACAATTATCCGCATTGTACTCGATGAAAGATTATTCTTCCGAGATCGTTAAAAAATACAATCGCACTTGCGTGCTCATCTTCGAAATGATCGTCGTTTGTATCAAATGTGTTGATTATCTGTTGTCGTTCCTCGCAGGACGAGGGTCATTTACGGTGATCATCTATAATTTCTGGACATGGTGATCTTTGATGCACATCCGCGACATTTCGGACATCCGTGGGATACTAGATCGAAACTAATCGATATCAAATAGAGGGATCTTCTTTATTCTGAATTATTCTGTAATTCTCCAAGCTTGCTCTAGGTAGAAACTAATTGTTCATCGTTTATATGAGTTGATAGCTTTTTCCTAATCGCGACTATATATTGGTCAATAAACAATAGTAGATTATTTGCAATAGTTGCATAGTTTGAAATTTTCTTCGCGTTCTGAAATGTTTCTTTGGAAACGAGCGATGATCCAAACACTTCCCCATATTTGGATCACGGCATCATTCCTCCTAGTATTATTCACATCTACATTATCTATTCCTCATTACGATATCAAGAAAATCTCGACCGCATTCTAATCTACAGTCATCATTGCTATTAATTTGGTCGTTGAAAACATCGCAACTGTTTCAACAGTTGCGAATCCGTCGATTAATGATAGCGCAGTGAATCGGTTTGGCACGCGATAATGCGCAATGCAAAACACTTTTTAGATGCATACCACAAATTTTCTAGAATCTAGTCTCCCGTTTACAAATTGTTCAGTGAATAATAACGCTTGAAGGAGAGCTAATAATTAAAATCGAAACTATCTGATTATACATTTTGAGACACTCTGTGTATAAAACGAAATTAGTTCTACAAGAGAACATTGTAATTACATGTTATTCGTTCATCATCGAATTAATCGATCTGTCAAACATCGAGGAAAAATTACTTATGATATAAAGTATTTAGCATTAGAAAATGTCGTTTTATCTTTGTTATCATCGAGTTTCTGCCAAGAAAAGAGTAGAGTGTGCAAAAAGTGTTACTTAATTCCTTACATGTTAGAGTTATAGAGACTTACAAAAGTGAGCGAGCGTTTTCGAGTGATAAAGAATAGGCACTCTGCTTGATCCGTTTTGCTCCTTCTTTTTCATCCTTTCTTTCGTTTCGTTCTTTGTTTAAGGGCGGAGAAAAAGATCTGTGCGCGAATTTGCTCGCGAATATACTCTTGATAAGTGATATCGAATTAAAGTATACTTAGAATATCATATCCGCATCGTCGAAGCGTCAGCTACCCTATAGATCATTATCCTGAAGCTCGGGAAATCCATTTAGATTTTGTGCAGATCATATTTTTGCACGATCGATAGATCGTGTGTACGAGTGTGTATTAATTCCTTAGACTTACTGTTATAAGTATAATATTCTAGAAGAAGAACGTCGCGCCCCGAAATCGCGCGATCCCGAACAGAAACCTTCCCCGAATTTCGTTTCCGGACCGTCCCGATTTCTCGACAGTGACGTCGGTCAATAGTTCAATCGGTTAAAATTACCCAATCTTACGCGCTACATACTTATTTGCGAAAAAAAAATACAATTAGATTCTGGCCGTTATCTATTAGATTCTGGCCATTTCACGTACTCATGCAAGCGCACCCACGCATCCCTTACAGTGAATTCCGCAGCGACGATACTTTATCGCTGCGTTAAAAGTATTAGTAACGTTGATAATAACGCTTTTTCTTTGATCCACGCGCGGATGTGAGCCTATCGAATGATCGTAGAATGCATATATTACGATAGTGACGAATTTAAACGCGGGACGACGTCAGGTGCGGGGTGGTAATACCCTAAGCGAGTCATTTTGCTTGACGCTCCTCATGGGAGCGATTTTAATAGCGACAGCAACTATAATGACGATGACGATGTGATAATAATAATAATAATAATAATAATAGCGACGATAACAATAATCACAATAATGTCCGCAAGAATAATCACAGCTATGTGCTGCACGCAATTAACACGAATCACAGAGTGGAGATACTTGCTAGGCGTTACAGTAATCTACAGATAGTGCAGATAGTGCCAAGCTTTCATGAATAATCGTGTGTATACGCATTTATATCAATATACTTTATAGATTCTCTCTTGCACGATACGTGCGTGTAAATGTGTATATATATTCTGTACTCGTAATAAATGGTCGATAAATTTAGATCTATCTCTAGGAACGCGACAGCGCAGGCACTAAATTGTTGAGATACAATCGTACTGGGCTACGATCGCTCGTATGCCCTCACAATTCTATCGAGTACGGACATTGCAAGCTTTCGAGATACCGAAATGTACTCTTGTGCGATTAACAATAAGATATTCGTATAAAGTCGCATGTGTCCAAACTTTTGTGTCAAAACTTGTATGTAATCCTAATCGCGCTGTTTGGTCGTTCTACGCAAAGAGATTCTTTTCCACGTAGGACATAAGAGTTTAATGGATTTCCATTGGACTTGACAAGTGCACACGCAACATTCGTTAACAATGCTGTATGTTATTACTATCTCTAATGAAGCAAGCTAGAAGCATTTTTCTAGCGATCCAGTGCATCGCGTGGGCAAAATCTGACGAGATGAAACGCAATTAACACATGCCGCAGAGAAGAGAGGAGTTGTAGGAGGCAAAAGCGATAATAAACGACAAAGCTTATGATATAATTAGCAACATTCCCGTATGATTCTAAAATACTTATTCTATATCTTAGAACTTCTTGTGGATTATATGCATAACGCTTTTTGGACCGCTACAAACTAGACTCATCTTTTGATGTCTCTTTTTTGAAGATTTATGTCTTAATATGAATATATATTGTATATATATATATTTTTTTTTCATTATCTCTTCAACCCCTCTTTCTCTTGCTTAATCTCGTCAAATGAAGAGAAAGGCGTAAATTTCCGAGCGCTAGATGTTGCCGATGTTGCGTCAATAGTGAACTCGACATACATTTCCATCTGCGTGTTTAATGAATCGAATTTATTATTAATACACGAATATGAATGTTGGACTTTGAATATTCTGTGACTTCAAATATTCGTGCATTTAATTACTCTTGAGCTCGGCATTAGCAATAAGTTTGGCTGCGAGAAGAGACGATTTGGTCGCGTGAATATTGATTTTCGACGCCAAAACGTCATCGCAATACGTATATGAAACGAATTAGAAATATACATGTTTATTGGTCATTCACAAATTTCTTATACTCGTTTAATTCGGAAAACGCATAATGCCAAATTTTTACTGGGTGCCGTAAAACGGCAGCTACAAGTTTTCAAAAGAGACGGAAAATTTCCAATTGAATAAAGTTCTTTCAAATAAGTTTCTCTAAAATTCCTTAGTTTTCTGAATCTGAAATTTCTTCAATTTTTCTTTTAGTACGTGTTTTCTTCTAGAAAGTACATGTCTATAATAAGATATATACACTTCTTTAAAAGGACCTCTTTTTGTTCTTTCTTCTTTTCTTATTTCTCTTCTCCAAATTTTCTAGTGTATCCTAGTTTTGTTCGCCAATATTTACGTGGATATTATAATAAACGCTACAAAATAAGCAAGAAAAGATGAACTTCTAAATGTTTCTCTAAAGGAAAACTTTTAGTTCGTAAGCACTATCTTTTTTCATTTTACTAGAAATCTGTGCACACCTCGAGGAAATGTCGTCTACTCGTGCTCTGATTACATTTAATTGATGCGATTATCATTCAGTGCTACGTTTATGATTGTATGTGGCTTAATATTCGTCAGATGCGCTCTTAATCACCATCGCGTGGCACTGTCTTAGCGAATCCGGCAACGCACCTTGCTTTCTTCAATCTCGCACCAATTTTGTGCGTCACGCTCTCCTCTGGTCCCTTTCGCGTTGGCTTGTCGCGAGTCAATCGAGCCGCAGCGTCGCTTTCGATGTTGTAGGATTGATCATCGATCCCGCGATCGTCGTCCTGCCGCGTCTCGATGCCGCGGCGTCACACACCGAAAAAAAAAAACTTTCAGGGAAAAGGCATACGCGTCTGATCGTACCGATCATCGCATCGACACTGTGAATGACTTGTCCTCGCTTCAATTTCTAATGTGAGCTATACTGTGAGTCCGACTAGTTAGCACTAGTTAAAGAAAATTATTATCATTTCATCTCGCCGCTTATACTTTTCTCTTAATAGTAACGGGAATTAGCTGCTGTATACGGACCGACCATTTACAGTCAAGTGCAATCGCTACTCTCCTATTCTCCATAACTTCCTTAACGGACCGTGTTGTATTACTGTATATGTTTCCTCTCGATGTATCCCTCGCGGGATCTTCTGCGAGCGCGTGTATCGCGTTCTCTGCAACTTTGATATACATTGGCATATGATGGTACCAATTACGCGTTACATACACGTTACGTGCATTCTCATTAAACAGAACGATCGAATGCGGTGGTAAAACCGCTTGGTCCGAAAGGCGCGCGCTCGCAGGTGTGTCTCGATAATTGTCCATCGCCGCAATTGTCACGTTAACGTGTATTGATTGCTGAAACGATTGAAAAAGCTACCGCGAAGTGAACGGACGAGAAACCGTATTGATAGTCGGATGAGCAACAGAATTACATACGTGGTCACAGTATAAAGAGATATGATGAATACGATTTCCATCTCTTTCAATTTTAATAATGTTCTTCAAATAGAGTCTCTCCCGAAACATCATTTACGATATTTCGCAACTAAAATGTATTGAATTGCGTGTACCGAATGGCATTTTTGTTAAACAAGTCTCTGTTCTCAGATCATTAACATTCCATTAAGCTAATAATTAATCCGAACAATTAATCCAGACTCGATGTAGTCTACTGTAGATCGCTAATCGTTCAGTTTTAGTCACAACTGCTATTGCTAAAGACAGCATAATTATAGGCGTTCCATTACTGACAGTTTACGTTTATCTTGTAATAAGCTATGTTTCTTTTCTATTTTTGACATGACTTTCCGATTTAATATTCTATTAGCAAATAAGAGAACTAACAAAACAAATCAGTGTTCTGATTATCGTTATTCAGTTACGTTCTATTGGATACGTAGAGGAATCTCGAATTATATCAAAAGAGAGAAACGCTGAAAAGACTTCTCGCAATTAATCTACCGGTTATTTCTCCTGCTACTGTTAAGCAGCGGCAATAGGTACTTAGGCAATCCCAATTACTGATAATTTATATCCCGACCTCGTCGAGATTTCGACGTCGGGCACGAGTCGTCGGTATTTCGTCACGATTTATCTAGGCAAAGTATTTACCAATGATATTTGCATTATCGAACGTTAAATTTTCATTCCTCAGCCACTGAACGGAAACGTTGAGAGCGGGGCCAATTTATACACGGATTAAAGATTTATTTACGGACGGCGATCTGTGCGATGTTGCGCCGCGCGTTTAATCTACGCGAGACTAGTAATAAACAGGAATGTGTGTGTGTATGTGTGTTGTCGATCGGATCGTTTGAGCTAAGACGATCTTGTCTTATGCCTTCGCGTCGAGAATCTCGACGGTGACGTCCTCCTGGACCAGCTCGGTGACGTTGATCGTATGATTCGGAGATTTGTTTGATTTCACCGAGGCGGCCGAAGCGCTCCCGCTGCTGTTGTGGCTCCCACGTCGCGATCCTGTGCGTGACCCTGGCGACAGAGATTTTCTTGCTAAAGTATCGCGTGCTTTGGCGCGACAGCGCGGCAGCACGACACGAAAAGCCAGAATAACTTTAAGCATGAAGACCTGCGCGGAAGAAATGCATTAGTCAGAGCAAAATAGTCAATCGTCACAACGTCAGGTGAATGCATGTGTCTGAATGCGCGAGGGTGTATGTGTTGTAAAGCGGCATGAACATGCTATGTTTTTTTTTTCCTAGAGAAAGGGCCCCTTTGGCAAAAACGTACTTTGCGAGATCATTCTTGCACTTTTTCTTTCTCGCAATAGAAAGATACTTTAATTAATGTCTCCAAAAAATAGTTGCAAATACATTTATTGCACAATTTTGAGCTATAAATTACTGTCAAACTTTCCGATTTAATCATTAACCCTAGAGTGGCTACTGTGGGTGAATTTTCATTCAAGTGCTAATTCGAATTTATTATATTTTTTGTTATAAAAATTTTGTTATAAATATTTTAAAGTAATATTTAATAAGATTGTTTACATTAATATAGTGTTAGTTCAGTTATTCTAACATCTCTGCAGTCTATAAAGTAAAAAGTCTAAGAATAATTCTTAATTAGGGGTAAAGTTTCACACAGAGAAGAATTAACGTCGTAGAAAAATATGAATAGCACTCTAAGATTAAGATAACACTAACAAGCAATTTGTTTCTAACACAATAATTTTATGTACAATTAAAGTTATATGAAGAATTTTACAAAAGTTTAATCTCGTACTGCACATTAATTAACCTAACTAGTTAATTCTATCTAAAAAATAGATGATCTTCACTGCTTGCATGAAATGGTGAGAAAGACATTAATCTTAAAGACATTAATCCATTAATCTTGCCGTTTGATTAAATCGACTAGCATTTCATGAGTATTTCATGAGATTATTGTGAGTTCAATGATAGCCTCAGCGTGTTTATGAACTTCGTGCGAAAACGTGAACATATAAATGTAAATGCACGTTGCGCGAATCAAAATTTGCACTCAAACAACTCAAATTGCACTGCTATTTTTCTACTTCTCGTTAGAGGGAATAAGAAAAACTTTTTCAATAAATGTACCTGAATCAAATTAAAAAAGATAATTTTTTGTAATTTCTCTTACGATAAACAAGAGTGAATTCAATGATTATAAAATTATTTAATTTCAAAATGTTCCTATTCCCTC
>QKQZ01054327.1:0-12968 GCA_003595255.1 Solenopsis fugax | reverse complement strand
AGTGGCGCGCGTTCATAATACGTGCCTTACCCCCGCGCGTTGCCGCAGAACACGGACGGCCGTGCGAGAACCCGGCGGGAAGCGGAGCTCTTCCGCCGATGCACGATTTCCGATGGGCCCTCGAACGTTACGCCGCAGGACACTCCCGCGAGGGAATTTTTTCGCGACCGTGACGAAACGGATAGGACACGAATAAGACTTTCGTACATTCGGTATATTCGTCTCAAATCACGAGGCTTATAATCCAAATATTTATATTCGCGAAATCGTAGAATTTTGCAGAAACCTAAACCTGTTCCTACCAACCGAGTTTTCTGGTTTTTTTCTGTTAATGCTAATAAACAAATTTAGGAAGAACGGAATAAGTCTTCAAAAATAAAACACATACTTTTTGAATTTACTACATCGTCTTTTATAATCGCTGGTTGTGTAAAAAAATAGGTTTTTTTTTATATCATGAGACAACGTACAAATAATTTTTAGAAGAATTTTATTCGTGATTTAAAAAATGGTTGAAAAAAGAAATGTTGAAGTTTTTTTTTTTTCTTTTGCACCCTCCAGGACATTTCGCGCAGAGAAACCTGCCTAGGGAACCCTCCAATTGAAGGGTTTGGATCAATAACATAAATCATGCAGGTTGCATGTCGAGCGAATACAAGTTTTTATGAGGCTTTCTCTCTCTCGCACGAGACATGTTATCAAATCTACCTTTAGAAAAGAACGAAAACTTTAACGCAACTTTGTGAACATGAAAGTGTATACGAATCTTCTTGTTGTTACAAGCGCTCGTCTTTCGAGTCGCGACGGGAATTTACTGGACACCACACCAGAAATCCTCGAGCGACAGTTTTTGCGCGATGCAATCGCAAATGTTGCCAGTCGAGACGAGCACGTGAAGGTGCACGCGTGCGGCGTGTAGCGTGTCCTCGCGATATCGGATTACCACGTGCGTACAGCGAGTTTTGCGCGTGCTCGCAGGCACAGCCACCGTAATACCGGCTTTGCGCAAAAGCAGAAACGCGTCACAGGTCCTTATCTGACATTACCCCGATTCTCCGTTGCGTAACTTTCACATGGTTACGGCGCTTACGCGTACGCATCGTGTTTATGCAGAACATCCCGAAACCGCCGAAATAATGTCCTCTCGGCCGCAGATATCGGAGAATGAGCTAAGAAAAATGACTGTTGTTTTAATCACGTAAGACGATGCCAAGTCTTTCAACTTTGAAAAAACAGTTGGATGTGATGAATAGCTGTCGGATACGTGTTTGTAAATAAGAGAGAAAAAAAATCTTTGCGTTGTTTTCCAATTCGAGCTGAATTTTATTTCAAGACATAAAATACTAAATTTTTTAAAAATTTGTTGTTAAAAATAAAAAAAAATTATGACCTTTTTGAAAACTTGTGCTAGAACCAGTTTTCAGAACTCTAAATTCGACACAAAAATTAACGATTGCCAAGACGGCATTCAGAACACCTTCGTATATATGTATATTGTCACATTAGATTTTCCAATAATAATTTTTTTTTTAATTTTGTTATTTATAACGAATGAGACATGTTAAATTTAGCACTACTGAAAATACTCGACAGATATTATGTAGTTTTTACTATGTATATTTGTTGTTGTCCGAGTTTCTTGTTTCTATCTACGTAACAGTGTTGAATGGAATTGGAAAGCAAGCCGGATTTTAAATCAAGATCTCACTTACAAACATCCACTCTTGAACTTGATACTAAAGCTACTAGTTGCCCGAAAGCAGTTCTCTTATATGCTTAGTCATTATACTTTCTCTGGAATGCGGTTTTTAACTTTAACTTAACATATTTGCAGAATATGAGCAATTTATTTAATATTACGTTCCCCTGATTAATTAAGTCGGAGCAAGTTTCTGTGATCCGGAGCTTAAAAAGTTTTCAATCAAACCATTAGTCAAAAGTCAATTGTGCTAAGTTGTACTTTAAATACGTAAATGAAATGCATGAGAATTATACGAGAACATTAATTCTCTCGAAATAACCGATCGACTCGATAAGATTAATCTTCGTTTACTTTTTGAACTCTTGATCGTACGATAACGAATCGTCTGGATAAATTCGTACACATATATTTGGATGAATGAAGTTTACCCCACGTTCCTACGAGGTCGCGAACGGATCAGTGTTTATTTCGTAGTTCCGGACAAAACTTTACCTGTGCGATGATTATTGGCGGAGCGGCTTAACAAGGATTCGGTATCTCGAGTACCTTTAATCGAATCTTTCGGGTGTTCGCGCACCTAATGGGTTCGTGTTGTCGATCTCGTCGGCAGATCTAATCGCATCTATTTCATCAACTTTTACGAGCGCCGCAAATCAGGTGCCCCGACAGGTTTACCATCGGGCACGTTTTACAGGTAACGCAGACCGGCAATTCATTTTACCTTCGCGTTCGAGCGTGGACAGTAAGTGATCTGTGCGCAATGAGACGCATAGAATTGAAGAAAATCGATGATCGAAGTAAACACGTAAGATACAGATGCATCTGTACGGATTGTTTACTAAGCAACTTTTTCGTCGCTTGTCTGTAAACTCGAGAAAGATTTTCTCTCATCTCTCTCTCTCTCTCTCTCTCTCTCTCTCTCTCTCTCGTCGCAGATTGGTAGAGAAGGTCTTTTGCACACGCGTTGTCCTCGAGACGCGATTATGACGCTCGGACAAAAACAAATTTAATAGCCTTTCCGTTGTATTCAATACGGCGGCGGGTACGGGAGCTCGAATACGCGCGTATGTGCCGTCTGATCTACGAGGGGCGAGAATCGGGGACGTTCAACAGCCCGGGAAAATGTTGGGGAGACCGATCCGATCGATTAACACGTGCGCTTTAAATGTTTGAGAGCTACAAAGCGATCGCAGCCTCGATGATTACAGCCGACGTTGCTAACGAGGCTCGATAGGTTTGTAAAACCAAACGGAAATAATTTCGACGCGCTCGTATGCCGCTTATTAACACTGATAGCCAACTTATGCAACGGAGATCATTTTTTACATCTGTAACGCTTTATATATAAAAAAAAATATATTTAATTTTGTATTAATCAAATAAATAATAATTTGTAAAGATTTAACTTAGAAAATTTTTAAAATTTTAAAAAGCAAATAAAGTCCCGTCAACGTTGAATTTTTGTTCGTAATATTTCGTTGATACAAGTTACATTTATGATTACATTTAATCAAACAAATCGTTTAAATTATTATAGAAACTTGATACAATGTGTTCCAACAAGCGTATTATAGTACATTACCGGCCATCATTCTACCGTATTTACGTGTAACGTTTTTCGATTATGAAATAATTTCCATCCAATCGTGTCTACGGTATAATATTCCGTTTGTCACCCGAGCGCATTCGACGTTTATCCTCCCCAATCTGCCGACCAAGCGCGGGGCGCGCAGCGCACGTGTTTTTTTTTTTATGCGTGTAATGCACACACGCATGCATGCATGCACGCATGCACGCACACGCGCATACGTGTACATACATATATATACACACACACACACAGATATCCAGATATAGCGCGCACAGAGAGGGAGCGATTCGGAGGTTGACGTCATCCACGTCCCACCCCCTTTAAATTCATGCTGAATGCGACTACGACCGACCGACCGACCCAGCCTCTGCCTTTTCCCTTCGTTTCTCTTTTCCCTTCCCGTCGCTGCGTTCCGTTCTCTCCGCTCACCACCGCCCCCCGTCATTCGATGGTAGGAGAAAGAGAGAGAAAGAGTGAGAAGGGGTGGAGAGGGGAACCCCTCTGTAGATCCCGCAACGGGTTTCTATTCTCGGATGTCAATATTTCGTCAACTAGAGCCCACTCGGCGTGCAACAAAAGGCTCCGCTGGGTACAGCCGTTGCTGTGCTGTAGCGTGTGAGAAAGAACGAGGAGCGTGTATGCGTTTTATAAGAGGATGCACGGCGAGCGGAGGAAGCGAGTGTGCGCGCGCGCGCAACGCGGGTCATGGGGATCGAAGTGCCAGGATTGCGCAAAGGACGAGGCATTTCGGGTACGGGAGTAATTTTGTCGGAGCTTTTAAGAGACATTACCGAATTCTATTACGTAAAAAAAAAAGGGAGGAAAATAATAGAAGCAGAGACGACGCGTGACGAAACAAACCCAGCGCGACTGAACGAAACGGAAATTTCGATCGCGAATTCTCCAGCTTTGACCTGCACTCTTAAAACGATAAAGTCCTGACTTTTGACGCTGTACGAACATTACTTCGAATTGCGAGACTGGAATTTCGACATTTCCCCCCTCCCTCCCCGACTCGCAGTCGTAACGTTTGAAACGTCTTTCAGGTGCACGCGCATCGAATCGATCGTAGAATCGATTTCGAGAGACGGTGGATACGATCGCGGCGTTTCCGTGCCATTACATTCCCGAGCGATCGATTTACCAGCACGTAATTGTCACCCTTCGATGTCGAGGAAAAATGTCTGAAATCTTTCTGAGACCGGATCGCGCTTGAAGTGTGTCGAATATTTTTTAGTCTACCACAGGCGCGGCGTTCTAGCTCCGAGCGTCCCGACCGAGACGCGCTTTGACACGAAGGCGACGAAGGCGAGTAATATCGCGGCGGGGAATCCTTGTACGAGATAAATAAAACGGGCCTCTCTCTCTCTCACGGTCGCCGCCGACACATAATAGCCGCGTTCTCCTCGGCCGCACTCGCGCCCGCGTATGAACTCGGCTTTAAGGTGAGCGAGTGCGGCCAGCGTCGTCTTCGGAACATCGAGAACCTGAGACGTCCAAAAGCGAGTAAAATATTTTTTGATACTAATCATTTTGCACATGGGTGCACAAGGATCATCTATATTTTATGCTTAGAGGCGCGAATACGTTTATATAAATGTTAATTAAATTTTCTTATTAGATTTAATAATCTAAAACGGCGCGGATGATCCTACATCCTGTTTGAATAAAAATACACGCTTGCAAGAATGATCATTAGAAGAAAACGGTGCATGATGAGCGCATTAGATTTAATATTAATTCAGCGAACAAATATGGTAATTGATGTATAGTGATTATCGAATATTAGCTCGATCAATACTGATTATAGGATAATCAAAATCATTCATCAAACACGCGTTAATTTCCGCTAATGCCTCTGTTTTGTACGTAACCGTATTTCCAAGTAGTGTAATCGTTCGATGCAGATACAAGGCGTTTTACGAGGTAGCACAAAGAAAGCACTGTCGCGAAAGCGACTTTCACATGACGGAGGGTCCCAGAGGAGGATCCAGGGGCCTCGGGGCCCCTTCGCACGGTTTGCTCGCGCTGGAAGACGACGGTACTGAGCACGAAAGAGAGGGAGGTCGTGTCGGTACGAGGGGGGAGGGGAGGAGTACTACAAATGAACGGCGGATGCCGATCGCAACACTTTGCTAAAATCAGGACAACGACGAGGAGGAGGAGGAGGAGGAGGAGGAAACGGAGGAGGAGGAGGATGAGAAACGGAGGTCCGAGAGAGAGACGGAGACGAGACGAGACGAGACGAGACCGTTGAGACATCGAGCCCGCGACACGTAAACAGGAGCGAGCGCCCGAGGTCGACTCACGGCGAGAATCGTGGGAGGATTCCCTTCGTTTCTTTCTCTCTCTCTCTCTTCTCTTTTTTTCTTTCGTTTTCCCTGTCCGTCTGCAGTGTGGGTGGGATTAGAGAAACAGGGGTGCTGCAGACAGAGGGGTGGGCAACGGTGGGAGAGAGCTTTGATCTCGGCAGCTGCTGCATCGCATCGTTATTTTCGGGCGGATCGCCGAGACAAAAAACATTTTTGCGGGACGCCTATCTCCTTTGTGGGCCGACGACATTTACCTGAACGTCGACGTACCTCTCTCTCATCTCCCGGGAGCCTCTCATCGTGTCTCGGTGCCGCATTTTCCATTAGGTTCTTTCCGCTGACGAGATCGCGACTAGGCCATGTGAATTGAAACCCTCAAATAGACCTACTCTTTTGAATCTTCATTATTGGAAAAACCGATATGTTCGATCATTCATAGAATTTCCAATAATTGTAACTTTCCAAAACGTTCAGTCCGGAAGTTTATATTTTATTAAAAATACTCTATTTATTAACACATTTCGCTTTAATACATAAACTGGTTGAAATAATTTATGCATCATTTTTTGTCAAATTGGAACAATTAATTAAGAGTACCAATTGAAAGATAAAATCTAAGCTATAATAAAATTTTATTTAAATATCAATAATGTGTATTTTATATAAAATATATTAATGATATAATACATAAAATATATTTTAATATATGTTAATACATAAATAATAATAATGATAAACAGGGAAGAGCCCTGTCCCTTTTTATGTGAAATGCATGGAACTTCAGGAATGTAGAAATATGATATGAATATAAGGGGGACTAGATCCGTACTTTGAAATAGCGATCGGAAAAGAGAAACATCATTCTGTGTATCGTCAAACTAGGCGTGAAAATCGCGATGTGATGTGGACACAGATCGTTACGCGTGTGTGGGTGCATTGAGGTGGACTTAATAGGCCGTGGCTTTAAACGACCTCGATATAGCATTTATCATTCTCGAAGTATAGATATGTGTCGCTATATCAAGTGTACCTAATTTAAAAAATTGTTTGGCTACTTTATACAACTATTGAGATTGATTTTCTGCAGGTCACACTATTAATATATTGCAACTAAATCGAATTATGCCACCTTCTCTCATCTTTCGCTATGTGCAATGTCAACAATTATCGAATTATGCCACCATCTCTCATCTTTGCAAGTCGCGAACAACAACATTGGTCGTTCCCAAAATATTACATTACCTAGTAGCTAAATCGAGGAAGCTGAAAATTGAATGTCACGTGACGATTTTAATCGATATGTCAGAGAGGCACTTCTAAATGACGATACAAATATTAAATAGCACGACTCGAGAAGACTTAATTTTATTATTTCATAAATAATTTGGATCAACGCTTACACTGAGAGAAATGTTTGGTAAAATCAAACCAAAGTTTGGTTGAATAGTGATCAAATGAATTTTATAGTGATAGTTACTAATATGTATAATATATATAATAGTTGTTTTAATCAAACAATTTATAGCCTTAACCGAATAATTATTTTCATACAACAAATTCCAAAAAGTTTTGTTAAATGTAACTAGGTTTTTGGTATCAGTAACTATAAAATTCATTTGATCACTATTCTACTAAACGATTTCTCTCAGTGTATACGCGATTATTATTTAATAAGCTCTGTTATTATACTTTTTCTGTGGACATAATTGATTCCAACGAGTTATTGATGTCGATGCAAATACAAAAAAATATCAATTTTACTGCTAAGAAAAACTACTACCATTACTTTTCAATTTACTTTTTTTCCTTCTAACGAGTAATGGTTGTCTTTAACAAACTGTGACAAACACTATTTTCTTGATAATTCTCTTAAAATATACTTACAAATTTTAGAAAAACTTGTCATATATCGAAAAAAATTTATACTTTTACGAAGAATATTACAAAATTATATGGAAGAAAAGTAAGAATAATAAACACCGAATTTTGATTTCAACTTAATATTGTTGATTAAATTATTAGGATTCAGAATATATTTTGAATAAATTTAATTATTATGAATTGATGATAGATTTGGGAATATATAAACTAATGAAATATTTAAAATAAATAATAAATAACATTTGCTTAATTCAAGTATGTATTTTTCTGTGTATACACAAAAATTTATTTTAAATAAATATTACTTATTTTAAGTGAACGATGAGTGTATTTTAAAATTACACAATTGAAAAATTTGTATTAAATTTAACATATATTGCATGTCCTAAAAACGGTCCACTTAAATTTTTTAGTTAATTTAACATAAAGATGAATATGTTATAAAGTGACACCAACATTACGTGCAAAATTAACACAAAAAATGTAACACGTTAATACAAGCATATTTTTTTAGTAAAATTAACATTTATAATATGTTGACATTGTACATTTTATTCATTTATCTTTTAACGTTTTAAAATTGCATTATTCTTATGTTCATTTACCCATAAATTGCATTATTTTGGCACTAAAAAATGTAGAATATTAATTTAATATAAAATATTTAAATAATATAATCACATTGTGTTAAATTAACTCGAGTATGTTAAAAATTCAATACAAAAATTCAAATAAGGACCATTTTTAAAATAAATACAAAATGTTTTCTATTGTGTATTATCAAAAACATATTTTTTTACAAGTATAATCGTTACAAAAGAAAAAACCAAAAAAATTGTGTAATTACTTTTCTTAAATCCCTAGATATTTAATATTGCTCAATAATATTCTTCTAGACAATTGAAAACAAACTCAATATAGAAAATTAATAATATTGTTCATTTATGGGTCGCTTTAGCATGAGAATGATATTTTTCTGGGTGCAGATTCTCGATCGCGCTAGGTAGGTCAAAACCTTCGAGGCACTACACGAGGAGTGCGCACTCGCAATCGAGTTAGCAGCGTATCTGGTGCGAGACTAGTACGGGACATGATATGAAAATTGGTAGAACTTTGATTTCAACGCCGCATTCTATAGTCTTATATTGATCGAACGTACGTGCGAATATAAACGGAGTGGATCGAATGGGACAATTTGTAGGTGCTACCACTTTTTTAACTGTATCACAGTTTGTACTATAAGCCACGCGGATATCGGTGATTATCTCGATTATTTTCTAATATCGCGAATCAAAGCCCGAAAAAGTTAAGTACATCTATGTCATTGCTAAGAAATGATTTAAAAAGAATTCTAAAGAAATGACGTTTGATGAAAGATTCGTACAATAAAGAATAATCACAGAGAGAATAACGAAGGCTTTCGAAAGTATATTCTACTTTCGTGGGTAGCCCCAAGGACTTAAGAGCACAGACGCTTTTTATGTTGTGTAATCTGGAGAGATGTCATTTTATGTAACTATATCTGTGGCTATTTTTGATGGTAGTACCTCCTGCTCAGAATGTCATATCGAAGATATTTTAGCAACGGTCGTGCAAAAACGAAGCGCTTTCGAAATATTTGAACTTCGATACGATATCTTCGGGACGTCGCGCGTCGTATCGAAAATCGTTATCCGAATTAATCATTAATCGAAGCAGGGCTTAAATTCGCGCTCTCTGTAATGCGATGTCTATGTGCTGTTAGCGCAGCACTGCCGAGATCGATATATGTACGTATAATATACATGTCCTCCTCGGAGTATATCGCAATGTATTGCCTAGCCCCCTATCCTGTTCTCGATCGACGTGAGTATTCTCTCTATATCTCGTCGCCGAACCTCGCGCTATGAGAAGATTCTGTCATTCGCAACAAATACTCGTGGCATTTCGAGGTGGTGAGGATGAATTTTTCCTGCTGACTCGCTCGAAAAGGTCGCACGGCGCAGAGCGCTTTGAATGTGAGTATCCTGCATCGTCATCAGACGTATGTGTATGTGTGTACACGCCTTATTTGCGCATTTGTCATACAAGAACATACGGATCTCTCGGATTGCCAGGTGTGTATCAGTGACGGAACAGCGTCTTCGCGTAATTAATTTATCGTTTCAATCGCGTGCATCAGCCGTCAGGTCGGTACGCGGTGGATGCATCGATGGCACAATCGATGGCCTTTAAATCGCTATGCGCTTTCCACTGCGCGCTGAGAAAATTTATTGCCGGGCGGAAAGCCGCATCAAATTTTTGCAGGATCGTTACAACCTACGTAATGGCGCATAATGCGCATAACGCGTTGATATGTCAATAAATAATCAAAGTTGCGGGACAAGTGTTAATAGAATACGCACATTGATGTCTTATTCATTTCGCGATATTTTCGCCAATGGGATTGTTGACTAGAATTCCATGGAATTAACGATCATGTACTGTCACTACTAAGTAACTAGTATATTGCGTCGAGAGATGGAATACGTAAGAATCCTGTGCAGACTTTCAGCGTAAATGCGTGTTTACAATTTGTAATTTTATGATTTCCTTACTTACGGTAGTTTTATATCTTTAAGAACGTTTAATTATGGATATTAATCAGAATTAACGCTAATATTGCAACCTACTTGAAGAAGTTTTCCACTTATATTACTTTAATTGTGTCTTATTAAATTTTATCACGTTTTTTTTAAATAAATTATCACGTTTACATTCACGCTGAGAGTTGACAGGAACTCGAGTTTCATTACATTCATTACCAGCAGAAGAAATACCTTTCCCTATATTTTCCCTGCTTTGACACGATTGAAATTCTTCACGGTAACACGTGCGACCCATAAGGCCATACTCGTAAAAGCGGAAATAACATCTGCTCGTAACAGATAGGAGAAGCCAAAAACTTACTAAACACAACCGCAGAGTTAAAACGCACGGCGACTTCCTTCCTTTTCCTTTTATAAGAAGCTAAAGTGAGGATTGTATACACACATACACATATATACAAAACATATATATATATAGATATTATCTAACAGATATATTTAATCAGCCAATTCTAATTTTCGAGTTTATTGAAAATATTAATAATAAAATTAATAAACAAAATTATAAATATTTATAAAATAAATTTATAATTACCGATTCTCTATATTCCCGTATTTTTTGGCGAATCGTAGTTTAGTACAACAGGATACGTGATAAAATCGTCGGCGGGAAAAATATTACAACGCTTTGAAATGTTTCCATTCCTAACAAAACTGGTGCTGGTTATTCATAATGAAGCGAATGGGGGGACAAACAGATTATACAACGATGCGGCATCAATGTCAACCTTATGTAAGGATCACAGTCCGATTCTGCAACAATACTATCAGTATCCAATAATTATGACTAGCCGACTGACACGATGACGCGGTAAAACATAGGACGCGTTGCGTTGCGTGATGTTTATCTTTGCTCTCTCTGTCTCTCGGCGCAAGGTGTTTTACAAAGGCGCAAGTTAAATGGGCCAATTTTCCTTTACAATTGATTAAATCGCAGAAAAGCAATCCGTCAATTGCGAAACACCGAAGTGTTTTAAAGCATGAAAGGAAAGCCTTATCTCGTACGTTATCGACGAAAAATATCACGTTACCACTTACAACACGATCACCGCGTATTTATGCGACACATGCCGCCAGAACGTTAGGACGTGATATCGGGAGCACGGTCGCGTGCTTTATCTGCATCTGATTGTGCAGAAACTGAGGAACGAGCGTTTCGCTTCATTAACGAAACCTTGCGACGATTACGTCGAAAAACTTCCTGAATCTCTTGCGAAAACGTGTGCTCGCAGGATCGCGGAAGACCGAAAATTTCGTGAGTTCTGAGCCAACTACGAGTCAAAATACGAGAGCGCGAATTCATAACTCGCTTTAAGAAAGGCGCTCGTTAATCACGCCTTAAAATCTCCGTGATAATCTGCACTCGAAAAAAGAAATGCCAAGTGCTCTCTAAATTTAAATCAGTGAAATCTTACTAATTTACAGTGCTATATTTATAACTGTGATCAATCAGTGATTATTCACTATCTTTCAGTGATTCTACTCAAGAGGGGGGAATTCTACTACCTCCCACCAATCGGAATTAGTGTATTATCACTGATCTCAATGATTGGAATTAGTGTCTTATCATTGAAAGGCAGTTCATATGTCACTAATTGATATAGTACACTGAAAAAAGTCTGGTTATAACTACCAAATGTATAGTGAAATAGTATCAATGAAATATTTTATCAATATAACAAAAAATAATTTTATTTTACTAAATGTTTAGTAAGTATTATCAAATCTGGTATAAGTTACTAAACATTTAGTAAAATAAAATTATGTTTGGTTATATTGACAAAATATTTAATTGACACTATTTCACTATACATTTGGTAGTTATAACCAGACTTTTTTTTCAGTGTATACCACTGAAATCAAGCTGTTCACTGTCTTTCAGTGAATAACACACTGATTCCGATTTAGAGAGTGAATACGTCATATATGTTTCTTAATTATATTCATGATTACCTAAGCGATGAGCATGATTTGTACGAAATAACTCGATGCCAATTTTTTGGCGTTGCTTTTGTTTAAAATATCGAGCAGGACAAAAAGTTTATCGGTGATTCCGACCATGGCGTAACATCCGCACCCGAAGCCGCCGTGCCTTTTGTCCCGCCTGCATATACACGAATATGTATGAACATGTGTCGAAATCCGCCACGTATATCTCAAGGTTGAAACTGCCGCGCATAATGCAGCCTGGAATTGTGCGCGCGCGGCATTATGCGCGAGGAAAAAGACTTCTCTGATAATTAATGCACGTGTCTCCGACAGTTAATCCGCGATAGTGAAAATGTTCGTACGCGAGAAGATCGTACGCGATAATTCGTATCTCAAGATACATCGACGCATGATTTTTTTTAAAAATAAACCTTCCAATTTGCGAGGATAAACAAGAATTTTGACTGATTAAATTCCGAAGGCGTCCGTAGATAATAAATCGCGTTTCTCGCGAATCCGCTTTTAAAACGCATGCAAAGCCCGCGATTTAATTGAAGAAATGGCAGATATGGAAAATTAGAAAGTTACAACGATAATAATAATCTGTCAGGCTTTCGCTGGAGAAAAATAGGTTTCGTTGAGGGATCCGGTGGCCGATGTCGCGACAGTTCGGAGATAAACATCCTGCGACAAATTAGAAATCGAGTGCATCCTCTAAGGTCGAACGTTCGATTCTTCAGCGATGCCGCGGATCGGCAGGCACGACGGCGCGGGGAGCACGTAAGAAGCGCATCTCTTTGCCCGGTCGCTCGCGGCGGCAACACACACGTGCGCGTCGGTTGCATTTATGCAAATAATGGAGCGCGGCACGAAGGTCTGTCCTGTCAGGATTCGGAGAAAGTTGTTTCGGGGCGTTGATTGGCGGG
>QKQZ01054323.1:0-10974 GCA_003595255.1 Solenopsis fugax | reverse complement strand
TCCTGTTCAGCGTCCGGCTTTCGAAAGAAAAGAATAGTTACTCTGCAGGACGTAACAATATCATAACCATAGTTTGTTTTAATCAGATGATGTAATATGTACACAGAGAAAAATTAAGCATGAAAATATCAAAAAATTCTTCAAAAGATTTTTCATGCTTATATAATAAATAATGAGAAAGTTAACAAAATAATTTTTAACAAGTTAATAGAATTTATCGGTTAAGAAAACTTAAAGCATTACAATTAAATATTTATTTTTATATAATTGCGGTTTTCTGCGACATTTTCATGTAGCTAAAACAGAATTATAAGTAAAAATATCTGATTTTACATAATAAAGTTTATATTATAACTTAATCTACTACATTTATACAATATTTAACGTAGTAAAAAGATCTTTTTACTATTTTAAATATACAGATATTAAAATTATTAAAATTATTTTACTATCCAGAAAATTAATGTAGCAGAATCCTTTACAAAAATTTAAATAAAAAATGTAGTAAAATTATAAAGTAAAAGCTTTAATCTATAAAATTATTTTAAATACATTTTCCACTTAAAATTATTTAATTAACTTGATAATGTAAACATCTTTTGTCCCTATTCTAATGTCTTTTATGGGAGATAATCGTATTCCTAGCAGGATTATCTCTACTAGATACATTCTATGAAGCTAATAAACTGCCGAGCTTTTATAAGGCGCAAAATAATGTCAACCGAGTTAACGTTCATGCGCGAATGCAAGATGAATTATCGACGACGAGCTCACACTTTCAAAGGCTCGTTAGAACATCTCTATGGAAACTAGGGATTACACTGACAGTTTGCTTTGTTACACAACGTAAAGATTATTGCGTTCAAAGACGACCTCTAACCTTTGAAGAAACAAATATAAAGTAAGAGCAAATATCGATTTTTAAAAAAATGATGTTTATAACTTACGTAGTAAAAAAATGTTTTCATCCATGCTTTAATTTTTCGATAAGTTTAAAAAAAAGTAATATTGAATTAATTTAAAGTAAAATTTCATGATGATATTATTGTACAACAATATTAATAAATAGAAATAAAATACGTTTTGTTTTAAATGTGTAATATAGTATGTAAACTACAATATTTTACGATATACATGTTCTGTCTTCAAAATGTATTGTTATAAAAAGAATAAAAAGTAACGTGCAGCATGAGATTAAAAGCTGATTGAAGATTAATGAAACAACATTACACTCACATACATGTACATTCTACTAACGATATTTAGGTCGTTATCAGATTTTCAACGTTATTTTTAAAAAATGAGAAAATATATTTTTAAACAAAGCTGAACGGACGTCATCACTATTTCCTAGTTTCATATAATCCGTTGCTTTTCCTCCCATTTCACACTAATGATGGGGCTTGTCGGTTGTTTTTATCGCCATCGTGAAGCAAGAAACCGGATCGTGAACGCACAATGGCTCACTGAGACCTCGAAACTGTTCGATCAGTATATGTAATATATATATATAGAAACATAGATATAGAAACATAGATTATTTTAATGGCAAAGTCGCATGCAACTTGCATGCATTTTTCTCATTAGGAAACCACTTTACATTTCGTGTACTTTTTCACGATATATTTTTACGACAAATTTATGTTACAATCAATGTAATTTGTTTATAAAAGCAATATTTAGAACATTTATTGATTAATAAAAATAAATATTAATACAAGATTAGTAGGAAGTGATAATACCAGTAAAAATTAAAATTATTACACTATAAATAGTCTTTTTTTAGAAATAAACTAATATTTGCAAAAAATTGTATTGCTTATGATTAAAAGGATAATTATGTATAATTACATGTAAAAAAGAAAACTGCATTAAAGTTTGGAAAAATTATATTCTATTGAAGATACTAATTATTTTTATAAGCCTTAATTTTACATTTTATAAATAATAAAATAAACTTAAACATATATAGAATAATTTTGAAATAAACTTGCAACATGTAACATATATTGAAATTGATGTAATTTGTGCAGGGGACTGAAGAACGGAATCACGATCTGGTTCAAGTGTACAAGAACTATTTTGAGCGTCGCGTAAATCCAACGAATCTCGCATTATTTATCGACAGTTATGTTCGTCGCACGGATTTGAATATAACAAGAGAATTAGACCCAACTCGCAAGAAGGAAGGATTGACGCTTAGTGTACCGGTGATGAACATCACGGGTGCGTTAAGCCCTCATGTTGATGATACTGTAACGTTAAATGGGCGTTTGGATCCGACAAACAGCTCCTGGATGAAAGTAAGTTTTTTAATTACTCGATTTTATGAAACGCATTATAAAACGTTACAATTAGATATAAATATAACTGAAAAAGGAAAATAAAATTTAACGGAGAATATAAATAAGTAATTATTTTTCCTTAGAAATGAAAGAAAAAAATTCCAAATGTATTTTTTAAGAAATTAAATTATATTAAATTTATTTTTTATATGCTACGTCATACATAACAAGTATTTAACACATGATATAATTATATAACGACAATTAAATTTACAGTCAAATAAAGTAAATAAATATCTCTTAATAAAATTGGATACTAATATATTATAAAACTACGATCATAAATTGCAAAGTTTAATAATAAAGAGACTTTCATAAGTTAGATTAAACATTATTCCGAAATATATCTCAAAACGTGATCAAAACTATATTGTATCTTCTAGATATCGGATTGCGGTATGGTATTGGAAGAACAACCGGGTAAAGTAAGCGAAGCATTCCGATTGTTTCTTCAGGGCGAAGGATACGGTAAGTAAGCGTTTCGTGAACCACATTTCAGAAATTAATTCACCATATTACGCAATCAACAACTTTCATTAATCTTTACTGGTAATAAGCAATTCGCGCACGCGTCGTCGAGTTTCATAAGGAAATATCTCGTGATCGCTTGCAAGCGGAAATGTGACATGTCAGTAATTACTGCCAATTATCTAAAATAATTATGTCAGAATGACACAAGATGTTTCGGTAGAAATAACAGTAGAAAATATATTTTTTTGTAATTAATGACATACAGATATAATAAAAGCAACAGAAAGAAAGAAACTATGACCAATCTGTTCGCCACAGATGAGTGTAAATAATCATGTGCGAAATAAATAACAAACTTCCGAAGCTTTGCAAGTGATCACATCATCTTTCGCACGACTACATGTTGAAATGGACGAGCGAGAAACTTTGATTGCCGTCATAGCATTAAGTTTACTTTATCGACTGGTACACCGTGTTAAATAAACGTTTGGCCTACTGCAAATACTTTACATATTTAAATATACTTCGGATGAATGTGTATCTTTAGCCGACTATACCTCTTTTAATGATAGATATTATATGAGTAGATCTCATATACAGCAGATATTGATTGCTCATTATATAAATACTATAATATTTTTATTTTGTTATCGAATTCAAATGAGAAATTCATGCTTGCAAATTAATCAAATCGTTTTATCGTTGAAAATATTAGGAAAA
Source organism: Solenopsis fugax (assembly GCA_003595255.1). Classification (NCBI taxonomy): domain Eukaryota; kingdom Metazoa; phylum Arthropoda; class Insecta; order Hymenoptera; family Formicidae; genus Solenopsis; species Solenopsis fugax. The sequence goes on along the minus strand of QKQZ01054323.1, from coordinate 7,438 downwards.
ATTAATTCGTACAATATTTAAGCGCATGTTTTTATAAATAAATGTATATTAAATTGTAACTATGTGAAATAGTTGTTATAAGTTAACGTTTTAGAATTTTAAAACATTGAGAGTTTTCTTTTTCGACAATATTGCACATATATTTTATATTATGGAGAGTATAACTTTTCTGCTAAGAAGCTACTATACTTATATATTTATAAAAACGTTACACATAAGTTTGAAAATGATTAAATAATGCTCCTTTTAATTAAATCTGATATTATTTCATTCAGCTTTTTAATCACAAAAACTAATCACAAAACACTATGCTTTCTCACAAACCAATACATATATAATTTAAGATCTGATTATATAATTTCTAAATTATTTTTGTATCTTTCGCTTTTTGTTCGGTCCTTTTTCATTTACTAATTAATATAAAATTATAATAATTGATATAGCGAATAGTTGCGAATGACATTCAAACTGTCGCGCTGACTAATTTATTATTTCTATCATTCTTATCGTCGTTAATTGTTGTTGCAATTATCGCTGTTATACAAATGTTTCCATGTTGTACAAGTGACGCAATATTAGACGTACTTGAATTCGGGTGTAACAGGGTTATTAATGGGTGTTTTCAATTATCACAATGCTAATTAAATGTGTACTATGATAAACTTGGCAAGTAAACTGTTTTGTCTCTGTGTTAATTAATAGTAAAAGCTACCTGATTACACCGTGGTTCAAATACGTGTTCGAACATGTACCTCTATTCGTTAAAAAGCCACTGGCTCGACTGATAAATAAAAAGTGACTTGAAAAAAAGATTGCATTGAATTCGTCTATAAATTTTTCCAATATAATAATATTTTGAGATATGTTAGAAAAAAAGAAAAATGAGACAAAATAAGAAAAAATTATTATACATGTTCATCGACTTGCGCCTTTATTTCCCACGCGTCTCGGATCGATCGAGTGGTACGTATATATTATAACAATTTCAGCTGAACAGTAGCGTAAATAGTTCTTTGCTTATTTGCTATTTTCTTTTATTTCGGATAATTCCGAATGCTACGATCTCCGTTGAAGACAATGCTTGTTAAATAAAGTAAAGGATTATAAAATTAAGACTAATAAGCATTATATTTGTCTGTTGTCTAGAACGACTCAGATTTAGACTCAGATTTTACAGTTGTCTTTGTTTTAAAATCATGAGTGATTAGAAATAATTTAGAAGAGAGAGAAAGAGAGGAAACTAGAAATAAAATATTTAAAATTCTGGATACTTACAAATTGAAAATTTTAAAAAGAGAATATATTAATTTTATAGTCAAGTTATATGCGAGTCGGTAATTAAAATTGTCAACCTTATTTGAACCTGAGTCAAAAGGCAATAATCATTTTAAATTAACTTTTGCATATTTCAACAAACACAGTATTGTAGCAATACTTTCAGCGAATCAATTGTTGCACTATTATTTTGCTATATTCCACTCGTAATTATAAAGAACAATTGGCCTATCAATGTTTCGCACGAAAAATGCTTCCAATAACAGTTGCGAATTCAGTGCGCGATATAGTGATATTTCAGTCATGATTTTTAAGAGGTATTTGTTTCTTATACGTTTTAGTGGTGAGATCCCCGCGGAAGCCCGTGAAGCCGACAACACCCGAAGGTAATTGTAATTAGGAATTGAAGGCCGCAAGGAGAGTCAAGCGCGCAGTTGGTCAATTAGGCCACGTCTATATGTTAAGTAAGTCGGAATTCAAACTTTTTTCGGAAGGTATGAAAGATACTAACAATTGTATGTCCTGGGCTACCCTGGACCCTTCGAAGATTTAAAAAAAAACTAACTTCAATAAATAACCGTAACAATTATTCTAATACCGTATTAAACTTGTCTGCGCTGGTGACAAGAATAATAAAAGTCTCTATCGCCTTCTATCAAACTTTTTCACATGTATCAGTATGGACATTACATATTTTATTCCTACACTTATTGGAAATCTGTAACATTTTTTTGTACTTATTTCATTATTACGAATTTTTAAGACAAAAATTCGACTAAAGAATTTCAGACGAACAAATGCACAGCGAATATTATTAATGCCCGGTGAAATAATTTGTAATAAATTGGTCTTACCGATTGAGTTCTTCTGTTTCATGGTTCTCTGTAATCGATAGCAAGGTACTATCTATTTGCGATATTAACAGAGACCGACCTGTTGCGCTACACTCTGATACAGGTGATCCAAATTGAAGTATTTACTTTACATAAATAAAAAGGAAATTAACTTATTTTGCAACAGCACACACTCATATTAGAACATATTTTTGTAAAATTGTTTTTCAAAAAGAGAAATGACTGAAGAGACAGAACAAAACAATCTCGCACCTGGGCATCATAGAATAGTGAACAGTCTTTACCAATCCACAACGTCTCGCTATGCGCACACAACAATCCACTAACAAAACACCTTTCTCGTTTTACTTTGCATGTGCGCTTTCTTTTATTTGTATTCTCCGTTCAGCGATTTTTTTTACATTTGCGTAACAAAATTCAAACAAACAATATGTACATGCGCGTTACAGCCTCTTCAAGGCAAGGTAAAGATAAGAAAGCGAAATCAAAAATATTACCTTTCGGTATTTTCATTTACAGTGGCTCCGCTGTCGCCGTTAAAAATGGCCGATTATAGGCTGGCATCGCTGGAAGGACTGAATCACGTTTGCAGCAAGAAGATCGACTGGCCTACCGCGACCATACACATCACGGAGAATCCAATATCGGAGGCAGTTGTCTGTTAAATGTTAATCGTCAAATTCTACCACCACCTTCGATTTTCGTTACGTGATCAAAACGAGCATAATCGGACAATGACGCGATTTAGTAAATTAGAAGGTTTCAAGGTTTCGTCGGGCAACGATCCCTCGCGGCACTAAACGTTAATTTTTCTCCGGAGCTTTTTCATCGCACCACATTTATTTTTATCGCGATTTGCGCTGAATCGACCACACGCATTCGTAATAAATGTTTAATTCTAAATGATTGTAAGTTAAGAGCTTTAAAGATAGAATTTAATACGTAAAAGATATCAGATCTTTTATCAATATTATACTTGCTCGACATGCAATGTTGTTAAGGAACAATATTAAGGATAAATGAGAGAGTAATGTTACTGCTGCGTTATTAGATATACAATAAATTTTTGTTTTCTGTTTTAAAAAATTTAGTGAATGGTGCAAAACGTCTTTTAAAGTCATCATCGTTCAATTTTTATTGTAAAGATAAATTTCTCAATCGTTTTAATTATGTTCATGATTACGTTCATTTTTTAACATTTATTTAAATGAAAAGGTGATATTTTTCGTATATTTCTTTTTATAAATATTTTAATATTATCACTTTTTTACAGTTTTTAAATGTCCAACGGTTTGATATACGATTCTATACATATATGTGAGTATATGTTAATATCAACAAAGTTATAAGCATGACTTTACAAATACGTAACGCGTACTAATAACACGTTCACTAAAAATAAAAGAGAGATTTCCCTCAATCTTTAATATGTGACTCATATATGAGCACTATCTTTGAAAAAATGATACATTACTATATAATTATGAATGAACTTATTGAAGAACATCACAAAAGGCTTCCAAAATGTAAAACAACACATCATAGAAGAACGCGCGTGTTCGTTTTTCAACACAAAAATAAATATTGCAAAGGACTGATAAAAACATTAACAAATTGCAAATAACTTTTATAAAACGAAGTCAAATTCTATATTTCTCACAGTTCATTGATATACTAAAAATATCTTATAATCATCAAAGATTTTATTAAAACAATCTACTTTTGTTGTGTTGAAAGTCAATTTATAAAAAATACTTTTGTTTCAATTAAAATATAAATTATAACTTACTTTTTAGATTACTTTACTATAGCGTTACAAGTTTCGTTTATTGTTCAGTTTTATCGCTTACATCAACTCGATTCGATAAAGAATCAGCTAGTAAATCTTGTATATCCCAAACTTATTGTTTAAAATTGTAATATTTTTTATTATTTTATACGAACTAATTTATTTATGATCATTTAAGATTTTTTGAGATAAAATGATAATAAATATACATTAAAATGCCTGAACTTATCGTTAAATAAAATTATTTAAATGGATCAAATATCCTCAATAAATTTGCTTACATATTCTAATATAATGAAAAAGTTGGTGGAGTCTAAAATAAAAGATTGTTTGCAATTTTGTAACAATTTCTTCACAATAAAAATGATAGCTCCGCGATTCAGTCTCTATCACAAATGTTATTCTTGAAAGGGGATGTCTCTGATAATCTAGAATCTCTGTCCCTTTAAACAGGATGAGAATTTGTTCATTTATTTACACTTATACGCACCGTTCGCATTCTTTCTTTAATTGATAACAAAAGAGACTGCCCGTATGAGGAAGAAAAAGAACGCATGTGAACGAATGCATATATGTAAGAGTGATATAGAAAGAGAGGATATACGTAATTAGTTACAAGAAATAAGAAATACAACAAATGTCGGGTTCAGTATTTCTGTGTGGTTTTACCAGGCTTGCTCAAGCCTCTAGCGTGATATGATAAGATGTGCCTGCTATAAGATGTTGTACGTAGCTTTTCAAAGTTTAACCGTCTTTACTTTTCTACGTGTGTAATTCAAATGCGTCCCCCGAAATTCCCCACTTTTCGCGCGTCTTCTCTCGAAGCATTGCGCTTAACAATCGACATAAATATATTTTTCAAAATCAATCTTAATTGTTTTTTTTTACTCACACACATTCATAATACAATAAAATGAATCAAATACATGCAACTTGTTCTACGACTTGATTACACATTTTAAATAAAAAATAAATAAATAATTGAAAAATTGCTAATAATGACAAAACAAGTTTCCATGTCTAATATTATTACTTTAAGCAGATTTTTATTAAAAAGAAAATTCGTTAATTTAAGCGATTATAGATTTCTCTGATTTCACAGCAGGTAACAATAACAAAAAAAATATGCGAGAATGACGAAGGAAGTCGAAATAGCGGACATCTCGTGGGACAGAAGGTTTAACCTTTTCATGTGTAAAAGAGAGTTTATAAAAATATATAATAAGTGTACACACACGCGTTGTTTAGATTATCGCAAATTAAGAGGCAATGATAGTCGAAAACATAGAAGAGCATTAGGATTGTGGGAATATGAAACAATTGAGGGACGCACGCATTAAACGTTGCTAATGCGAATGCTATATGAACATACATATAATGTAGCTTTTAAGGATTACCGATGCTCCGCCGTTAATCCCTTCGTTTCCAGATTGAAAAGTTTCCTTACACGGACATGACGATTATTGGCACAAATTATCTGAATGCTCAAGACAACGAATATGTTGAGAACTCGTACATCGACGTATTGCTGAATTTAATTAGACATATCGGCCAAGTTCAATACGCGATATCATTAAATTGTCCGTAGACTGATCAATTTTAATCCAAATATTCGCCCATGTTATTCGCAAAACGCATATCAGAATGGTGAATTTTTAAACATTTTTCAACAATAAAAAATTCTACCAGATTTGTATCTACATTTTAATTATCGCATCAATGTCATTTGAAAGAAGATGCGGTAATGTCGCTGGTTTCGAAGGGTTTAAAAGAATTATTCAGTACGCGCGATCGAGAGCAAATCGATTTTCAGCATCCACTTCTACCTCGTGAGAAGATAACACGATTTTCCTTTGTCGCACGATGCGCAAAGTTCGTTCTCGAATTTTCCACGCGGTATCACGAAACAGATATTAGCGAAGTGTATTAATCACTCAGCATAAATGAGACATAGTACAGGGAATAAGCGAAATAAACTTAGACGGAGCTTGATTACATATACACATATATATATATATAATATACAAGTTAAATGACACGTGCGCACCGAATATATGCATCTTGTTATTTATAATAAACGGATACAAAGTAAATAATGACATTATTAAATATCCTCCCTTGTATTTCACCTATTTCAACATATAGTATTTTATTATATGATATATAAAAAGTATGAAAATTAAATTTAAAAGTTAAACATATTTCAAATTTTAAGGTTTCTCGAAATTTTTGTAGATTCTTTTACATGTATATCTAGAGATCTGACACGTCCAAGAGCATACTTTGATCTTACGATAGCTTTTGGAAATTTTTTATTTTGGATCACATATTTAAAATAAATATATATCAAAAGTAAAGAAAACAAAGTATATGAAAACAAATAACTAATACCATTTTTAAAACGTATGAAGCAATTTAACTAAATGAAATAAAATAAAATAAAATATAAAGCTGTTATATTTTTAAGTATTCTTTTCGTGTCTCTCTCTCTCNTCTCTCTCTCTCTCTCTCTCTCTCTCTCTCTCTCTCTCTCTCTCTCTCTCTCTCTCTATCTCTGAAAATAGATTTAATTTTAAGATTTTGTTAAAATGCAAGATATTGCGGTTATCAATTGTAAATTATCTGAATATTCTATGATATTTATACGTGAAAATTTTTATTATAAATTTCACACATTTAATGTTGTATGTGCGGAGAAAGATTAAAAGCGAAATACTGCGACTCCCGGATCCTTTTGGGAACCATGGCTGCGGAGAGATCAAAAAAGGGACGAAGAAAAATGAATGGTATGATGAAGACATCTGCATTTTTATGAAGACTATTATTAACTTTCAGGACGTATGTGATGGCGCTTTCTTAGGAATCATGGAACCGGCTTAATTAAAACGTTTTCACTCTGACCGCGATGAAGGCATTAATATCTCAGAATAAGCGGTTTTAATCTGCCTATCAACACTACCGAGAATATCAAGTGCTATTTTCATCGAGATATACGAACATATTTGCGATGCAAAAACACAACACTGTTTTAATTAATAATATGCAATTCCGAATAGACAAAGACAGTTTGTCAGTTATTTTAGTAACGGAACACACGTGTAAAAAGTTATTCAGTTGCTTGATTACTTTAGCGTAGATATACGAGTAGAAAGTCCGACGAATTTATTGGAAGCATATGTCACTTCGGTTTCAATTGTGCTGCGATAATACAATACAATAAATTCTTTTGCTTGCTTTAACGGATCATAATAGATTATAGATTATAAATTACAAATTATAGTGTATATAGTTATAAATTACAAATTATAGTAATTTTACCCTCTAAAAGTATTGACAAAAAAATACGTGTCCCTTATTTTGATCTCTACTATAATATATTAAAGGCTTGTCAAAATCGGAGGGAGACACTTCCGTAGCGCACGGACGGATGCGCGTATCATGCGTAGAGTAACTGCGGATTTACGCCGCGGGGGGATTTACACCGCAGGTGTCAGAAAAAATAGAAGGAGTGAAGGTTATT
>QKQZ01054318.1:0-41638 GCA_003595255.1 Solenopsis fugax | reverse complement strand
TTTTTCTGACACCTGCGGTGTAAATCCCCCCGCGGCGTAAATACCGCAGTTACCCTATTATTTGAAAGCCACATTCAAGGTGTTCAAGCTAGACTAAAGTTAAAAAATTAATACCTATTATACTTTTCAAAATTGCGTAAACAGAATATACCTGTAAAAATGTCTGCTAGTTGCAAAATTGAAATTCACTTTTTATCAAAATGCAGTGAACATTAATGAGCAATAATTATCCTGTAATGTTTAAATAGACTAAAGAAGTCTAATTTTAATGGTTGTCCCTAGAATTTAACGCAAATTATACGAGATATCTCATCATGCTATATCTATCTCACAATCGTCCTGCTTCCTCTATAAGAGGATGAAACTAGCAACCCTTATTCCATTTTTTTATTATTTTATAGAATTTTTTAATTTTTTATTATTTATTTTATATGATTATTAACGCACCGGAATTTAATCATTTAAAAATATATGTTAGAAAACTATATAATTTTAAAAATATTTTTGTTTCTTTTATTTTTTTTCGTAAAATCAATAGTTTTCAAGTAAAAAAAAATAAATAAAATAAGATATATTGTTAAAAATAAAATAAGAAGCACAGTGCTCAGTGATAAGTTTCAAGTTAAGAGAAGTCGAATTTTATAATAAAATAAAAAAGCAAGCAAAACAAATATAGTAAATGTTGGAAAAATGGAACAAAAATAACACAAAATTATAATAAATAAATTTAATTTTTATTTCTTCTTTTGGAGGAGTGTAACTTATTGTTAAAGAGGGGTATAGAATAAATGTTTACATATGAACCTCTCTCTCTCTCCTTTAATTTTCGTCGAAGAAATCATCTCCTAAAATTTTTCGTACTTATTTAGGTTCATACTCTGTATAAATTTTCTAGGGAAGATTTCTTCAGTATTTCTGAAAAATATTCCAATTCGTATAAAAAATCTTAGAAATTTTCTAAAAATTTGTAAAATTATTTTTTCAGAACAATTTTTCAGAAAAATCTGAAAAATTATATAAAAAGTTTTAAGACAAATTTTTATTAGTGAATTAATATTAAATAATTAAATTGATATGTTAAATCATATCGTTTACAAAAAGTATTATCAGATTTGTCATGAATAAAACTAATAATCTATATAATGAAATTGATAGCGGTGTATAATTATTAGATATGAATTGAATTTAAGGCTGTTTAATGCATGAAACCGAAAATATATGACTACTTTCCATTTTAAATATTTTAATCATTATTAAGTCATTGTGCGATTTAAAAGTAACTCACGTTACAATTTAATTATAAATTCGTGTCTGGCTGAATATAGTTCATTCTCTTCTTTTTGATAATTAGAATTCTAACGAAATGATACTCACCGAAATATCTAGCATTTGTCCGAACTCGTCGACGCACTTGTAGAATTTGCCGCCGAAGAACTGGACACCCATTATCGAAAAAATAAGCCAGAACACGAGACAGACGAGGAGCACGTTGAATATACTAGGTATCGCATACATCAACGCGTTTACTACAATCTGCGAGCCGGGAAGAAAAATCTTCTCAGTGATACGTAACAATCCGCGGTTCGCGTATTGTGTCGTTCGTGTTTCAATTTTCGGATTTTCGTAGGTAGAGTTTGTTTGTCTGCGCGATATTTACCCTCATGCCTTGCCATCTCGAGATCGCTCTCAGCGGTCTCAAGGCGCGTAGTGTCCTCAGTGACCGTAATACTTTAAGGTTCTCATTTTCTTCTATCAAAAGGCTAAATATGGATACCTGTTTGAACAAGTGCAAATTTAATTTCGATATTGCCTATTAAATTTACATAATGTAATTCATGCAAATTAGATTTTTAGATTCTGATAAGCTAATTTTTAAATAATGAGTTTATATTGTGTGACGAAAAAAAGATATAAAAAAGATTGAAATCATCTATTTTTAAGAATATTCTAATAATTATTATTAAATACAATTGCACGAGCATTCTATAAAATGTATCGAGAATGGAGAGATGTGTAGAAAATTAAAATAAAATAATAGGTTTTCTCTAACATCTGATTTTTAATTGAAATAACCCAGGAACTTTTTATATATAATTTGCACAGTCGAATCACATAAATATACTTTAAGTCTATAAGTAATGGAATTCTTATCCAAAGAATTTTAAGAAATAAATTGTGAAGGAAATTAAATTTGCAAGCTACATTGAACAAGTAAACATGCAAACTACATGTGTATGAAAAGAATAAAAGCATTCATCCTTTTTACGTTTTTCAAGATATTGTATGTAAATTTTTGTATTATTTTGCATGCAGCGGCATATTTTAAAAATTGTAATACTATATGTATGCTAGTAAAAACAACATCAACTCATATTTATTAATATATTTATATAATTAATGAATAATATATTTGTTAATATATTAATAAATTTCTAATAATTAACATTTTTCATAATAAGTATTAACATTTTACACGTTATCTTTAGGACTTTCTTTACGAATACTATAATTTATCAAAAAATATTTTGACGACATAGTTATGTTTCAATAGATGTTTTCTTGACCAATTTATTATTTCTTTCATACACATGCGAGTTCAATTAATAATGCAGACGTTAACTTTATCTGGTAACCCAATGTATAATCAATAAAAAAGCAATGCATAATACAACATGTATTTGTGAATAGCATATTAAGTTAATTCGATACAAATGGAAGCGATACTGAGACATGTAACTTTCGACATACCTTAATCCACGAGGCCACATATAGAACACATAAAAAAGGGACACGGAAACAACGTTCAAACAATTGTTACGCGTGTTTCGTCCAATATGATCTCAATAACTTTATCTTATCATTTGTATAAGATCATCTGTTGAACATTCAAGTTCACGATATAAAATAATTGTTACAATTTTCATTAAAAACGTACTCTTAAGAAACTGTTGAATCAAGATATTTAATGGTCATTAAAAGTTTCGAAAAAAATATTAATAGACATTATTCTGCGGCATTTAAGAGAGCATATACACCTAGATAGGTCAAAATAAGAGGTAACTTTGAAAATTTTTTCACACGTTTACGGTGACTTCTGCTTGCATGATTCATCAGAAAGCAAAATGATACAAACTTTATAAAACTGAAACACTGATGACTAATGTTTGACGTAGACGGGTTTTTTTCGAAATATTGTGTTTGAACAAAATGGTAGCTGGTCAAAGTCAATAGCAGTTTTTCACTATAAATGCTCGTATTTTGACTGAGACAAAAACTAAACGTCATAGAAAAATTTTCCGTTAAGCTAATTTTTAGCGTCTAAAAGAAGTGTATAAAATTGCAAGTCGATCAATTGAGTCATCTTCAAGCCATCTGGTTATGGGTTTTTGAAAATATGGTTTAGAAAAGCTAGAATAACGACGCCCTTTTGTATTATTTTTAGTACAATTTAAATGTCAAATGGAGAAAAGTATGATTTTTTTACAATGGAATAAACATGTCTTCTCTGTCTCTTTCCATTTTACCTCCAAAAATTCGATTCAAATTACATTCTTGTTTTGAGCTACGTGTATATGTTCCTTTAACGACATACAATAAACATTTTATAATTCACGTTAATAATAAAAATTGCAAGTTTATAAAGTTAGATGGCTCATCCTGAATACGAAATACATAACGCTTGGAGGCAAGCAAAGGAATTGACAGACACATTACATGCCACATGTATGCGATTGCACACAGTTTTGCATTTCACACTGACTGCAGGGCACGAGACTTTGTGATCGTACTTACGAAAACGATTATAAAATCCAGGATTGTCCAGAAATTTGTGAAGTATTTACAGAAGCCTAAGGCTATCCATTTCAGGAGCATTTCGACGCTGAAAAGTATGCAGAAGCCAAGATTGGTCCAATAGAGAATTTTCTTCAAAGAAGGATTGTCATCTAGGTAAATGTCCTCGAAGCACAGCGTTATGGAAGATGTGAAAATTAAAACTAGGTTCATCCATTCGAAGGAGGGCGTGTCCACGACCGATAGGACGGCCCTACGAACTTTTATCCACTTCTTGCCGAGATCCGTAACAAGACAACGGTTGATAAAGCTACACCTGAACAATCCACGTATGTACATTATTCAATTACTCTCTAAACATTTAACAAAATCAGATAAGCAAATCGATGAACAAATAAGAATTTTGAATCAATTCTTGAATAAATCTTGAATAAATCCAACACGTTTCTTACTGCATTCGTCTTACTGCTTAAGTTTTTCTATGTGCTATGATCTTAATTATAAAGCGTTTTATTAGAGATATGCTGTAATTGAATGTTCACATATTTTTCGCGTGTGAGTGTCCCACAATTACGATAATTTTAAGGGTAAAAGAAAATTCTCCCCGCGTATTATTTTAAATTGATAAAAAATCGATAAAAAAAAAGAAAATTAGAAATACATCTTACTTCTCATAGCAGTGTTGGGGAAAGCAATCAAGCAGCTCCTTATGCTTCTTGTTCTTGCCAAACCCGGGAAATGAGCCCATCCCATCGATGTACCTTCCCTTACTGTCCCGTCTACCTCCAACTGTAAGCTCGTCCACGTAACTCACGAGGTCGTGCCAAGGACGTTTCCCTATATTTTCGCCGTTCCGAACGGCCGATTTCTCTTCCGGCAGCATGGCCACTCCCTCATCCGGATTGACATTCTTGAGCACCTCTAGCTCTATACTCTCCTCAGGATTGATCTCGTTGCTATTGCCTTTCTCGGTTAGATTCTTGTTCTCCGTCTTGACCGTCTCTTGATTGCTTTGGCTGTAGGTGACTTGACGATAGATCGGATCGTACGAGAAGACTGGCTGATTGAGACTCTCCTGATACGATCTATTATAAATATTGTCTTTAGGAAGACTCAGCACGGTCTCCTGGATCGCGTACTTCTCCTTATCGGATTTATCCATCACCTCGCGCACGATCTGCTCCAGCCGAATGTTTTTCTCATTCTCCGGGTTCTCCTTCCGCTTTCGCTTGCGCACGATCGACCGTATGCGATCGAACGAACGCGCAAGCTTCGACTCCTCGCCGACCTCCTTCTTCTTTTGTTTCAACTCTTCAGAATTGAAGCTATTGAGCAACAGAGCCAAGAAGAGATTGAGGACCATGAAATTTCCCATCACTAAAGCCGGCAGGAATACCGCAAAGCATATGCCCGGCCCGTTGTCCCTCTCTGCGCGCATGCAGTCCCACAGCGGCTCAATCCACTCACCGCACAAAATGCGGAATATCATCATAAATGAATGGAAGAAATCATTGAAGTTCCACCGCGGCACCGGATCTGGATAGAACTTGTCCGCGGTGTAGTCTTTACTAAATAGCTGCATGCCGATCACAGCGAATATATAGATCACAATCACTAACACGAAAGTCAGATTACCGAGCGCACCTATCGTCGAGATGATGATGCTGAGGAGGACCTTCATGGTCGTCCAGGACTGCGCGAGCTTTAGAACACGCAGCAGTCTGAGACCCCGTATCACCGATAAACCATCCACCAGTTCGAACGTTAGATCGATAAGTGACGCGGAAACGATGATCAGGTCGAAGTTGTTCCAGCCGTTGTTGAAGAAGTCCTTGCTCAGCGCCAAGAGCTTCAGGATGCATTCAAACGTGAAAATGCTGGTAAATACCTTGTTGCCGATGTTGAGCGCCTGCCGTATCGACTCGCTCATACCATGATGCTCCATCGCCAAGAAACCGGTGTTCAAGATGATGCAGACGGTGATCATCAGTTCGAACAGAGGATCTGTCACCACCTTGATGCAAATTATTTTATGATTTGTTTCATGTCGTACAACAGGATTATAGAAAGATAATTTTAAAAATTGTGTATACAATTTGATTTTCTTCTTATTAAATTAATATTAAGAATTTCTTTTTTTTAATTCGGGAAGGCATGGGGTGATTTTTATACCCTAGCAGTGAAAAAATGAAACTTATAAGGGAAAATGTTCAAATTATCATAATAGTCATAAAATTATGAAACTTTGTCAATATGTATAGAATATTTTAATAATAAACTATTTCTTTTTGCCTCCCGAATTTACTTTGAAAGAGTAAAATCAATCCTTTAAAATTGTGATCCGTTTTTTGTTTTATTGTTCACTAACACAAGAAGCTAGAACACAATTTCATAAAAAAAAATTTATTTCTTTTTTATTTAGAAAATTTATCAAAATATAATTGTGCAATAATAAAACAAAAAAAAAACAGGCCAAGTTAGAAGTTGATTTTACTCTTTCAGAATGAATTCGTATAATAAAAATTTAATATATTTACAAGAAGTGTGTAGAACACATTTAAATTTTAAATCAAGAAATGACTAACAATGGTTAGAGAGGATTTTCGTGCTAAAATAATAATTTCTTAGGTGATTTTATATACATATCTAATTCCCTAAATGTCATACATTTGTCGGTCTTGAAACGCAGCTCTTAGATTGAACCAAAAATGTAATATTACAATACACGTATTAAGGGGTTATTTATACCTAGAGGCACCAAAAATAGCCCTATATTCATGAATTTTTTTCACCGAACGTATTAAAGGTACCAAATTNCCCTATATTCATGAATTTTTTTCACCGAACGTATTAAAGGTACCAAATTGGGGTTTGTACTAATGTTTTACATATAGTTTTGTTAATAAAATGTAATTTTTTTATTAAAAAATATTAAAAAATTAAAGAGATATCGCCTTTGGCATTAGGTATATTAGTTGCTGTAACTGTTCGCGGTACCAACTGTAGAATCTACGTGGTTCATCCAAAGCACAAAAATGAATTGTATTAATTCTTAAAATATATAGTTAAATCTAGTCTTTGTCGTAGCCGATTTTTAAAATTCGTGTTTATTGCAAAATGGCGCTTATCTGAATTTAAGAGTCCGTATTATTGTCTAAAATTAAATCGGTTTTTTGGCTATTAAAAGAAAACTAAGATCTAAAAAAAACTCCCTACGAGAAAGACTGCATATTTTCGTGCTGAATAAATAGAAAAAAATCTGAATTCGATATGTCCATTCGTTTTCGAAATATTTCGAAATATATACCGATTTGAAAAACACGATCTCGAGAAAAACGCGTTTAAAGTTTTCAGCTTACGTTTAACCCGGCATACGCCTATCTCTTTAAAACGCTATAACTTTTTTTATTTTTGCACATTTTGAGTTGAAATTTTAAGAAAATATTCTTATAATATCATACTATAAAAAAATGCAAAAATTGAAAAATCAATTTTTTTTTACTTAAATATATGTAACCCCTTAAATCGCTGATTATTTTAATAACATTGATACTAACAAGTATTTATATAAGAATTTATTGCGAAAATTATTATCTCGGTGGTCGAACTGACTAAGACGCCCATATGGAATGTAGGGAGATTCACTCATACACAGAATACTTTAGCAATATTACAACAACGACTTTTTTGACCTTTTAAATTATATTGACACTGCGTATGCACATATAGAGCTAGAACTATACTCTTTTACAATCATAAAAATTAGGCAAAATCTTTGAGAAGTAATTATTTATTAACATTAGACATTTAGACATTTATTATAATAAAATTTATTCTTATAAAATTGTGTGAAGTAAAATAGATAAGAATAGAAGTCAAATATTTATTTTATAATATTTTTAAAAAAGAAAAAATAAATATCTGAATATTGATCATGTTATAAAATAAATAATCCGCATAATTTTAAAAATTAAATTAGCGAAAGTGACGAAGGATGAAGTAAATCCTAATATGATTATGCGTCTCGAAAAACCATTTCGAGTGGCTAGAACCAGGTCAACGCTAAGTATGTTTTACTTCATCGGTCTGACGCTAATTAGTGATCGTTTATTTGGGTCTAACATGTAACTGACCTGGGTTCATGTTTAAGATTTTAGAAAGTGGATATTAGTAGATTTACCTTGTACAGACAATTCTGAAATCTTAGCCACCCCTCGTAATCAACGCAACATCGACTACATCTATCGCAATTTCTATCTGGAAGATTATCTGTAATGTAAGCATATTAATACATTATTATCTGTAACATAATTTATATAAAGTATTGTACATTTAAAAGATCTGGACGTATTTCAAATTTAATAACAACAAATAATAATAACGTAAAATATAGTAAAGGTAAAATTAAAAATATTATAAATTATAGTTAATAAATATACAAGCAATTATAATCAATCATTAAAAATATAGTAAAGATAAAATTATAATTTCTCGCTCACGGAATATACTTAATTGTCAATTTTAGTGTCCTAATTCGTACAAAGCTTAAATAATTTTGAATAAATGCAGTCCGTATAGTTAATTAAACTGAAATTGTATGTAATTTAAAAAAAAATTTTACTTGATTTTAACTAAAGGTATATTGAACAGAGTTTATATAAACAATTAAGTAGGCGCTAAATTCATTAGAGAGATATACAAATTTCAGTCCGCCAATTCAGTTATATGAAATACCATTCACGCAACAAATATTATCTATCGCGCAACTTTCAAACATTCACTACATTGAGAACTAAATTTTAATTGAATCACAATAACAATATTGAAAAAATAAAGTTAATAAAATTTTCTACAACATCTCAATTGAGAGAAAGTCAACTTCAAATAGATCCGGAAATATTTCAACCCGCTAATTCAATTATCAGCAATATTGTTTCAATAAACAAATACTGTCAGTGTGCACCGTAGTTTTTACTCACCTAAAACTACAATATGCGACAGGTACTCTTGCGGCAGCGCGTACATATGTTTCTTCGTTTTAACCCCGTTGCACTTGAGCACTTGAATCTCCCGATTGCCGGTCTTTACCGACACGGTGACCGGTACTGGCGGGCCATCCAGGCGCATTTGTTGAACGGGTTGTTGGACCCTGCCGTGCTCCCGCGGGGATCTTTCCTGTGACTTCTCGGCGCGATGCTCGCGCTTGTCGTGTTCCTCGACGGACGTGACGTCATCACCGTCGTGATCATCCCCCATTCCGGAGTCGTCCAGAGACGATTGCTGATTACTGTTGTTGCTCGCTTGCCTGGAATGCAATACACCCCGATTCAACGCCAGCCGGTGCATTGCGTTGGGCTTCGGCAGTCTGGGACTGATGTTCTGCAGCGGCAAGTGGGAAGGCTGTACACTGGAGTGCCCGGGGCTCGGACTTGGACTGGGCGTTATAGACCTAGAATTTGATGTTATATTTAAAAGAGAATTCAGTATTTCATCGAAAGAATGTGCTATTTTAGAATAAAATTTCACTAGATCTTGGGTTTTATGAGAATGTATACAATTGATATTATTTTTATCAGAGTGTTTATTCAAATTTGGTAAAAGAATTCCCTGAGAATTCTCGAAATTTCTTAGAATTTTATTCAAAATTTCAAATAGAATTAGAAAATTTGTTAAAATATAGTTTTGAAATAAATTTATTTTATTACACCTTTTATTATTCCTAATCATATAATTATAAAAAAATTTAATTTTTTAATAATTTTGATTAAATTTGAGAAAGTACTAAAAAGAAATAACGTAAATTATTTAAATACAATATATAACAACCTATTCGCAATACAGCTGCATTCGGAATCTAGCTTATCGGAATTACAGAATTCAATAAGTGATTAAACACACATCACCAATTTAGAACGATATATTGTCTTCCATTGTCACTATTTTTTTTTATAAAGCTCGAATCACATGAGACTATACAATAAATGTATATGCCATATTTATTGTTAATTGACTGACATTTTACATAGAAAAAAAATAATCAAAGAAACAATTTTATCAGAAAAAGAGATAAAATTAAAAGAGATAAAAATTTCCTTGAGTCTCAATGAAAATCTATGATTTTTAAAGGTAAAAAATAAATTTTCTAAAAAGAATCTCTCTGTCTCTCTCTCTCTCTCTCTTTCTCTCTCGGGTTTTTTGGTAATAAATACCGTGTTTTATGTATCTGATATTTTTCTTCTATTTTTCAGTGCAATTGTTTTTCATTTTTTATTATTACAAAATATTTGGAGAAATATTATTTCAACTGTGCGATCATTTTCTCTTCTCTTTCTATATTATTTTACATGCAATTCTTATAAAAACTTAATTAAATGGGCATAATGGCTAATCAAGTTTCGAATTACCAAGCAACCTGGCAAATTGCAATTTTAAGATTTAAAATTGTATTGGACAAATCAACTATTATTCGAAGGATTACACTAATTAAACTGGAGACTGCATGGAGTTGCAGTTAGATTCAATCGCGAAATCGATGCTTATAGTAATGACATTAACTCTGGGAATACCGAGTCACTTCCTGATTACATGTGTCACCAAACCAGGTCATTCCAGCTTGTAGATGTTACGCAAAATATAATAACTTAAGGAAAGTTAGAAATTTATTGGTGAAATTTGTCTTTTTAATAGATGTATTAGAAACTTATAAAGGATATGTGACATTAGAAGAAACAGAATAAATTTTTAATAATATGATTGTCAAAAAATATTAGTTTTAGATTAGAAAAGAAAGTACAATACTTTTATATTGCCTTACAGAAAAGTATTACTTGTGGTCAGTAATTTATTAGTGAAGTCTAGTGATTTATTACTGATGATTAGTTATTTATTCTTGTTATCTAGTAATTCAATTATTGATTTGTGTGTAATAACTAGTAGTGTTAATAGTTTATTCCAGAATTCGAAGTACTGATGTTGAACTATTGGTAGTGTTGAAGAAATCCAGTAGTTCAGCTCAGACATGAAGTACAAGTAAGGATGGATAAGTATCACAATATTGGCAAATTCATTGGCGCAATATTAGCCTAATGCATCTTCAGTGTAAATACATTGGCGTAATATTTATCTAATATTATCCCAATATTGCTCCAATAAATCGTGCTATTAGTTTTCCCGGTAATTCATTACTTAATTTAATACTTCATTACTGATGAAAATAAAATATTGGAATAAACACTGCAGTACTGAATTCATACATTTTTCACTGCCCTGACTCTTAAATATTAGAACCTACCTATAAAGTAATTTAGTAGAAAAAAGATGAGCGTCGTAAAATACGTGTAGGGTGATGAAATACCATGATATCTCATATAATTTGTATTGAATTCTAAGAGCTCAATCGTTAAAATTATTTCGTTACAGTATATTTAGACATTAATGTAGAATACTTACTAGTCATTAGTATTCATTGTGTTTTTATAAAAGCTGCATTTCAGTTTTGCAGTTAACAGCAATTTTTACAGATATATATGCTCTAAGTAAATTTGAGAAGTATATTAGATATTAGTTTTTTAGCTTTAGTCTAGTTTGAAAGCTTTGAATGTGTTTCTTCGTTTAAATGTGCTTTGAAATAAAAAAATAAGTTAATCTTTACGGACGCAAAAAATAGACAACAAAAAATAATTTTAATTCTTATAATTAGTTTTAAACAAAAATTCACTTCAACAAAAAAATTTTACCTTTTAATTCATTTCAAGCTAATTTTGATTTAATAGTACTGTAATATATTGGAACATTAATTGTTTATGCAGTTTATGTGCCTGCTTGCGTGCGTGCGCATGTGCGCGAGTGTGTATACGATTAAGACTACGTTCTGAAATTTACTGTGAGTACTGAAAATCTATAATAGTAATAGTTTACGTTACGCATATTACGTATACTCTAAATGAATAACGGAGCGCACTTTAAGTGAAAAGCGTTTGATCAAATTTTTGGCTAAATGTAGTGACTGCAAATCGATAAAAGAAATCGTGGATGAAGATAATAGTGATGAAGAGATAGATTGTATAAAGTTCGTCGGGGAATATAAGTTCCATATGGTACGGCCTACCATTGTGAGATTGCAAAGTAAGCATATTTTCCTCCTTTTCTTTTATTACAGTTTCTCGGAAATGAAGCCGTTTATGATGTTTCTTTCTTTTTTTTAGTCTTTTTCTAGAACTAGCTTGCTGCAGTTTTACGACTTTGCAACAACTTGTATGTTTGTGTATGTGTATTATTTTATGTGTAGATATTATTTTAACCCTCCATATAGGCTAAAAGCACGAAAAGAGTGAATACGATGCTTTTAGCGCAGAGATGCTGACAGGATTAAGACTGCTTTCGTTACACTTGCTGCTACAACTTTTCACTTAGAGAAGCAAATGCTTTAACTTTGTATGTAAAAAAATATTATCACTCGTAGTTTTGTCTTACAGCATTATTTTTCCTCAAATAAAAACAAGAATACATTTACAATTTGTATACGCAATTTACGCCTCCTTAATTATAAAAGCCTCATTTATAAAAGCTTTATAGAGATATGAATAAACATATATTTAGATATTCTAATTTATGTATATTTTACCAAGTGTTAAAGAACTAAAAGCATTTATTTTATATAATTCGCAGTAAACTCAATTTCTTTTTCTTTTTTCATAAAACAACGGTTTTAATTTCGAACGTAAACAACTACTCTGATATGCTTGGTATTTAGCATTTCACTCTCAGTTAAACGAGACCAAAAACCCCATTTTATTCATATGACTCAGTAACTTGCTAGCACGACACGCGTGCCTGATAACATAATGATCGTGACAAATCGAGCCACAGAAAAGTCGGTTGTAAATACAGATATAGAAACCTGCTGCGTGCACCATCGTTTTTCTCCTGACCGACGCTGCTCCTATCACGCTTTCTTCTACGCGTCTTCTTCCTTGTATAACTACTGAGTAAAACTCCTTTGCGGGCGTCTATCTTCTTTTGATTATCCTTCGTCAGTGTTTTAATGTTAATCTTTGATGGATCGAAACTGAATGTTGAGTCATTGCGATGATCCGTAAGGTCTTTCTTTCGTTCCTGCACACGAAATACTCGGTTAAATGTAAACAATATCATAAAGTGTGTCATAAAAATGATGGAACAAACAAATGCGCATAGTTGTTATACAAATTATTATAGTGTTTCTAGTGCATTATTGTTAACACTTATAACGAAGTAGGTCTATGAATCGTTTTTTTTATAAAAATTTACAGCAAAGTTTATTAAATATACGTTATTTTATAGTTTATTATAACATATTATAGTATTATTTAACTTCCAAACTACAAAATATAACTACGGAAAATTATTGGAGGGTACGCGTGGCCCTATAATGTATACAATGAATACATTTTTATATCTCTAAATTTTTATTTTTTTATTTTCAACTAATTTTCATTTATATTGAAGGAATATCACGATATATTGAAAAAATTAAACTTTAAAAGCGACAATTTGAGCTAAAATGCAAGATATGTCGCTAACATTCCTTATATTTTAGCTCAAATTGTCGCTTAAAGTTTAATTAAAACACAGGAAACATTTTTAGTATTATTTATAACATTCAATGCAAACATGAACATGTTTGCATTGAATGTTATAAATAATATTAAAAATGAACAGCCGACACTTGAACCATTTCTTTTTTTGTAGTTTGGTACGTCAACTTTAGGTATAAAAGTGGTTTTTTTTTTAGTCACTTTTGTTTCAAAGTTACAAATTTTTGTATAAAAACGTGCAATTTTCTAATTATTAGTTATAATGCAATTACATACAATTTTTTACATAAATTAATTAACAAGCATACAAATATTTTCAAGAGATGTTAAAGCATATATAAGATTATATGAAAAATTGCTGAAGAATTTTGATACTTGTAAAAGTATTGAAAATTATTTCTGACGCCCGTTATGTATGCAAAAGGTGTCTAAAAATAATAAAATATATAGATAGAAAATTAAATTAAGTAATTAGTTAATCAAGCGATACATGCAAATGCAAAGGAAAAATGATGGTTGATGATCACGAGTATATTAAGAAAATTAAAAAAAAAATAAAAATATATTTATTTTCAGATGAAATAAATAAAGAATAAGAAATTAATATGTACATTTCAATTTTATTAAGACTTGCTCAGTATTTATAATAATCTTTAGAAAGAAGACAAAAATTGATTATAAAATTCACAAGGATTGGTTTTTTTGTGAAAAATTCTTAAAGGATACTTCAATGAGCTTAGAAAAAAGTGGCTATCTTCATTTTTGTGGAAAATATAAATTTTTTAAGAACATATATATCTCACCAAACACGAAAAAGTTAAAATATAATTTAAACTAAAGTGACAACATAACATGATGGCAATAAAAAAGATTGATGAAATAATAAATTAGCATTAAAATAAACATGAGAAATATAAAGTGTATAAGAGGCCATTATCAAAGTTAGAAACATTTATCAATTGCATAAGTAATTGTATATAGTGTATTTATAGCCTGTATTCATAGGCGATTCTTATTTCAATATTGTCTTAAGTAATGTCTTAAGGTGCTAATACGACTCTGATTGATTAATAATATCTTAAAATGACACTTAAGACGATCTCAAATATAAGACTCGACTATAAATACCGGCCTAAAAGTGATTGATGTGTATAGATATACAAATTTAAAATAAGACGTGGATATAAAACAAAATTTGAAACGGCGTTTACCTCGTTCGTAATCTCAGCTTCTTCCTCATAACTCAACGCCACGACGGCCAGCATCAAGTTTATCAGATAAAATGATCCAAAGAAAACGACGATCGTGAAGAACGTAACGCTAATAGGTCCGCACGCCGCTAACACCTATTTTGCGAAACCTTACTTATCATTTCTATAACGAATAGCTGTGTAAAATATTTAAAATAATAAATTTATAAAAATAAATACGATATTTTCCCGAAGAATGCAACAATTTAAATTTTATCCGTGAAAAATATAAATTTCCATATTTAGGATATTCGATAACATTGCTGAACAAAAAATCATTTTTTTCAAGCATAGAATGAGGGTAATCGTTTTCCAGGTTTTTGAAAGCTGAATATGATACCATTTATCAAATTGCTTCACAATTTTGAGAAATTTGATAACATTTTACAAATAAAAATAGCTCTATTTGTATATTTTGGCATATTATGATTACGATATGTGTTACAAAAGTTTTATTGCAATCAAAATTAAGTAGGGTCACCAATCAACAAATAAATAAAAAATTAAACCAATCAATGAATAAATAAAAACAACTTAATGTAATTACAATAATAAATAATATTAATAATATAATTACATTTTCAAATAGAAAACTAATATAATATTTTAATTAAATTTGTATAAATATTAGATCAATTAATTTGTAATTTATTATTCTGAAATCCTATTTTAATGTTTCTTAAATAATCATTTATTAGTGATTGTCACAGTGGCTAGTGCGATGGTTATTAGAATTTTATTAGAAATTTTAGCTGTTAAAAGAAATTTGCTGTATCAATCAGGTTTGAACAGAATTAAAAAATATTTGATAGATTTTTAATGTGTAAGTTAAAATTTTGATGCAATAGGTCCTATATTAATTATAAATATATTTTTAACCACAATCGACACAAAAAATTCTTTTAAAGAATAAAAGTTCTAATAATACACTTAATTTTGATTTTAATAAAACTTTTCTAATGTATCACACACATATCATAGTTACACGGTAAAAATTTTTGTATTAATTTAACACACGACGAAAGTCACAGAGGAGCTCTTTAGATCTAAGTGATGTCTAGGGATCTGTCTGATATAGTTCTACCTGCTTCCACTACTAACATATGATGCATATGTTAGAAAGTAACATAAATATTATGTAAAGAATTGGCTCGAAAGTGTAACACTTCGACATAATTTGGAAGTAAATTGTAAAAGCATATTTCTCTAATAGTTAATATTTTTAAAAATTTCAAATATTTTTCAAAATCTTCAAAATTAATATTTTACAATATCTTACATTAAGACGTATTTATTTGCCTCAAAATTTATGTTTTAAAAATACATTACTTTTATTGTGTTATTCGTTCACTTATCCATAAATTGTGTTATTTTAATACTAAAAAAAGTATTTAAAAAATTTAAAATAGAAATTTTAACAAGAATCGATTTTTCAAAAAATGTTTTTCATATGTATATAATATGATAAAATGTCTACATTAAAATAATCTTTTTTTGCAATTTTCTCTGCAAATTTCTCAAATTCTCAAATTGTGATATGATAGAGCAATTTAATAAACGATATTATATTTAGCGCCCAAAAATCTCTGGAAAATGATTACCTTTATTGTTGTGCAATTTTTGTTGAACAGTGTCAACATTAATATAAATTATATTTCCGTATTAAATTTATCCTCCACCAATTTCCTGAATATAACTACATGCTCAATATAGATACGGAAAAAAGCAGGTTAAAACGAATAACGAAATACTTTCGGAGAGACACATTTTATCTAATTTTCTCTAAAAGAGAAGCCGAGGGAATTGGAAGCACGAAAAAGCGTACGACTTTTGCCGTAGTACTCGATTTATGCCGCGAGACGAAACAAAGGAAAATCTTTCAGACCTTGTTGTAGACGTCCTCCCAATAATCCAAGGTAATCAGCTGAAAGGTTGTGAGCATCGACCACAGGAAATTATCGAAGTTGGTGTAACCGTGGTTTGGATTAGGGCCAACGCAGAGACAAGTGTAGTTCTCGCTGCAGTGCCTGGAAAATAGGTAAGACCCACATTGCCGACACTGCAATATCCGTGATAGTCGTGGGAACGTTTCAAGTGTTCGCAGTATATCATGAGTGTGGAAATATTACCTCGTCGCGGCCTTTACCGCGTCAGTATTTAGCGTTCAGTCCGCGCAACTATCGACCCCTGCATTCGTTAGGCAGGATTATTAATGCCTCATTATTTTGCAAAATTAAGATTGTAAAATCGCAATTGTTCTTCTCGTCGTGTTCTGCAATGTTTCCTCCCTTGGTATCAATAAAAAGTACGTACTATCCTTTCATTCTTTTTTCATACAATTATTTTACATAATTAAAAGGTGATACGCAGAAAAGAGATGTATTAACGGCATAGCTCTAATAGCAGTCGAGTTGAAATTAATCTTGTTAATTCGATAATAATATTAACCCATATTAACCTTAGTTGCTCATATTTTTCTTACACTACTCTAGGTAAAAATTCACCCACGAAATTAAGAATTCTTTTAAACTTTTAAGAATTTTTACACTTTTTTTTACTTTATAAGATAAATAACTGAATGAACACTATTTTAATGTAAACAAAAAATCTTATTAAATGTTATTTTAAGCTAGCAAAATTTTTTGATAATAAAAACAGTATTAAACTTGAATTAACACATGAGTGAAAAATCATCCACAGTAGCATTCCAGGGTTAATAAAACAAATATGTTATGATCGGTATATTCATCATTATATACTATTATCTAGATAATTATTTAGATAAAATTTATCTTACCTTTATTTAGATTATTAGAATGTACATTATCTTTATTTTTCTCTAAAAAAGTTGTCTCTTTTAAAATGTTAAAATCTAAAATTAATGTAAACAACAATGAATATTAAGTACTGTCCTCAGCGCGTGCACAAGCTTCAATCTTCAAGTTACCCTTTATCCTAACAAGAGAATTCTTTTGAAGTTATAATAACAAATTGTGCTGATCAAAAAATAGTAGCGCAATATAAAAATTGCCTTAAAACTATAAGTGGTTCGAAAACTCACAAGAAACTTTGTCAGAGTTATTATGAGTTATATATTCTCTCTATATTTTTCAACTTTGATTTTTATTTGCATATTAATTCAAATAAAGAAAACAAACATTTCTTGTCAAATTAAATTATTTGAAGAACTCTTGTTCTTAAAAAGTAAGCATAAATAAAAATATGAATATATTGTTTTTATATTTTAAATTGTTTTGCTCAATAGCGAAATTATCTTAAAATTATCTAGATAAAATGATATACAATTTTACCTTTTATCTAAAATTTAAATTTAAATTGTCTTAACTAAGATACATTTAAGTGTAATTTATCTTATTTTCATTTAGATAATTTTAAATTATCTAAGCGTAACACTGGTCGTGCTCTCACTCTATTAAAATGTTACTTAATTGCATTATTGACACTGTTAATAAGATTATTTTCAATTAAACTGTTGTTATATAATTAACATTGTTAATATGTCATTCTTTTCATGTATTAACGAAATCTGGATGTTGCAAAATGTTTGGATGTCGTATAATATCCATCGGATATCTGCGTTGTGCATGAAAAAAAAAACAGATATTAGTTACAAAATTCATAAAAAACGTTCACAAGAAATTGCCATAGGGATAATATTTCCACAGTCGGTCAAGTTCTTTACGAAAATGTCTCAGTGCAAAGAAACCGTCAGCTTCGGATGTATCGATCGAATAAAGGGCCTACTTTCCGCGGGACACCGCGCCGATACCGAGAGAGCGCCGTAAAGTTCGTGTGCTGCCGTAAAGCAGGGAAGCTTTTGCAAACTTATTTATACGACCGAGCGAATTCCGTCGCGCGTACGTGCGATGCGCCTAGCGTAATCATTTGGGGAATGGATGCTCCCCGAAAATCGATAAATATAGAGGTGCTCTGGGCACGTTCGCCAGAATGCATGGAGATAAACCGATCGGATGAACGATACGCTCGCGCGATCAAGTATAACCGGATATCATAATGGAAATATCTTTATGTTGCCTGTGATTAACTAGCGACTATGAGAAATAATCGTGTAATATCGTTGGTGATTATCTGCAACGGCTCTCCGGCGATTTTATGTAATTGCCGATAATCAACGAATGATTTATGTTTTATCGTAACTAGAACAAATATTGAGTTTTTTTTGCTGGAAATCGCTGAATGCAACGTACTTGTTTCCCAGTACGTAATAAAATGCGTTACGAAAGAAGAATTATTTTTATGACGAATACAATTTCTCGCACTAATGGAAAAAATTTTGATAAAATTTCAACAACACTTTGTTGAATTTTATGTTCATTTTGAAGCATTTTGATCAACAATTTTATCAGAGTTTCATCAAAAATCTATTAGTTTTAATTAGTGTTTTCGGGGAACAATTTCCAAAAATTTTGAAGAGAAAAATGGATTTTTCCGATTCTTCCTTGTCATACTTTTTTTGTTTTTTTCTTTTACGTCAATGGTTTTAAGATTTTTTTCATATTTAATAAATAATTCATCGAAGTCACTGATGTGGAATAATATTAAAATAATGCTAAAATAATGGTACAACATTTGAAATAGTTATATAGCAAAAAAATCAATTATTTTCAAGCTTTGCCTTTGGAAACTTTTGAATCCAGAATTATTAAGATTTAAAATTTTTTTCAGAAGAATGATAATTCTTAAAGGACATACTGTAGTTGCAACCAATTTCACCAAAACCTTTAAGAATTATCATTCTTCTGAAAAAAAATTTTAAATCTCAATCAAAATCACTCCTGTGAAAGTCATATTCAGTTTTATAGGAGTAAATTTTAATTGTTATAAAGTGGTAAAATTACTCGAGTAATTATACAAGCTCAATTTTCACTCTACGAGATTTAGAGAGCAACGCAAATTAATTCAATAACAATATTAATGAAACAAGTAATATTTTATTAAAACAAGATATACTTGTTTCATTAATACCGTTATTGAATTAACAAGAGTATTTTCAATTAGACTTGTTAGAGCCTATTGTTAGAGACTATTGTTAGAGCTAACGTTATAAATAAATTTTTTTCTTGTTATGTTTTTTGTTTTCATTCATTAATTTTTTCGAGAAAACATGAAATTTCCGTAATTGACAACTAGCTCTCTTTACACAAATGCTTTACTTGAATTCGGATAAATTTTTCCATGGCGCGAAATGAAATTTCAGGTTGTCGAAAACTGCCAATTTCTTGTATTGTCGAGAAGAATAGACGCGTGACGTCGAGAAAAATTTCGCTACACGACAGACGTCTACCGGAGAAGCACCCTTGCGAATATCTATCATTTTTCTCGTCTCCCTCTCAATCCCTCATCGCGAGAAGGAAATCGAGTGGCACTCGTCTGAAGATGCTGACGCGAGAGGTAACGCGACTCTTGCATCTCTCGAATTAGCTTATTCGAAGTGGGATCGAGGGGGGAATAAGCAGAGAGAAACACTAACCTGGCGCCAGTTACGTTGCCGCAGATGATCGGCTCCTCGTCCTCGTTGTACGCCCAATTGGATGAGTTCCAAGTCCACCTGTTGGCGATACGAAAATTCCGTTAGCGTTCCTGTTCCCAAAACTCCCCCGAGGTTCCGCGATCTCCGGAGGTTTAAAGCGAGAGAATTACATAGCCATTGCTTTTCTGTGTGTTGTTGCGCGCGGCAGCCAATTTATTAGATCAATTCTCCTCAATTTGCCACTGTTCAATACGGCGTGAACGAATCAAATCAGCTTCGAATAATACTCGATAAAAAAATATGTATATAGAAGATAAATGTGTAAAATGACGCGTCTACAAATGTAACGGTTATAAACCGATATTTTTGTTTTTTTATAATAGAATATACATGAATCACGATATTTTGTTAATTTATATTGTAATTTTCAACAGGCTTGGGAAGTAACACTGTTACTGCTATATATTTTTTTTTAACGGATTGTTATAGCGTTACTTTTTTTTCAAAACTGTAATAGTAACGTAGTTACATTATTACAATAACTATAACGAATTTGTGACATAATTTCCGCGTTCAATAATTCAATATTTAATCTTTGACTAATAATGAAGAATGTTATTTAAATTTTAAGATATCATAAATCAGAGAGCATTATTATGACATACATTTTTAGAACAATTTTGAGTTTAAAATTATCGTGTTAAAATTTTTTAACATAAGATTAAAGATGCAAGAAGGTATATACATCGCTATATTTATAAAAATCGAGATTTTTATTTTCCATTTTAAATATTTTAAAATCCTCCTCTTTACTTTTTTGTGGTCTTGCAAATTTAAGATAAAATATTGTGTTATTTTTATTAATATTCTAATAAAAAAATATTAGAGAAATAAATTTTTTTATTTAACATAATCTTGTGTTTTAGCATTAAAAAAGTATCGGAAAAAGTAATAAATCATTATTTTTTAAGCGATTATAATGGTAATGAGTTACTTTTCGGTAACTGTTATAGTTACTTTTTCGATTTGATAACGAATAATGGTAACGAGTTATTTTTAAAAAGTAACTTTTGCAATCTTAATTTTCACATATGTCTTTTTTATGTGGAAATCATATTATCAATTTAAATTATTGATAATAAGCCAAAGAGAAATGAGCATCACATCAGTATTAGTTTAATCGACTCAGAGGAAGATTAATTTCTCGTTTTCATTAATGCTGTATTTGACTGTAGACCACAGCTCCGATTACCTAAATGATACGAAATGGGAATCGCACGTGTGGCCGCATTCGGCGGGAATTAACATGGTGAGAATACGCGTATTATTTGCTTATATGCGCTTTCGCCTGCAGCCGCGTTTCCTCGTCGTGACGAGCAGCAAGATCATCGTATCGCGTAGCGATATCTATCCGCTAATACAACGTGTAGCTATCGACCATTCAGTTTAATCGATGTGAAGCGATATATCCTACCGAGCGGAACAAATTGCTACATAGTTACTTCAATCAATCAGTTGCCGGAGAGCTGTGATCAACAAGATGTGATCATTTCTTTAACAAAAAGTGAACTTATGCAAAACCTGAAATATGTTTCAATCAATCAATTGTTCTTCCGATTAACATTATTAATATTTGCTTTACTTTGAACGTAAAGATTATATAAATTCATCTAGAATAAGATTTGCAAAATATAAATTTAATATAAAAGAGGATTCAGATTCAAACCCTAGCCGAGGTAATATTATTCGCAACAAATTCTTTACAATTTTTCTGGATAAGGGNGGGGGGGGGGGGTTGTAAAAATATTTGTCAAGCATCAAAGTTATTAAATTGACTAGCAATTTAATTTGTGATATTACATTTCTTATTTTACTTAACGGCTGCGTTTTAAAGTCCGACAAACATGCGATGCGCAGTTCGAGGAAACTTGTAAATGTATATAAACCTCGAAAATTATTGTTCAGCACTAAGATCCGCTTTCGACCGATTAACCGTTTTTCCCAATTTAAATATTGATACACTTCCCGGTCATAATAGGTTATTATTTAACATGAAAAAAATATTGAATTGAAAATAAAGATCAGAATAAATTATCATATAATATTTCATTATTAATTGCTAGAAAGCTACAATCATTTCTTCGATAAAAAGTGAACTTGCGCAAGCCTATATTTCCATTACAATCCTCGCATTAATATTATTAATATTTCTTTTACAAGTAAATTAAATGCGAAAAATGTAACTAAATATAAATTTATTCAAAACAAGATTTGTAAAAACATGAAGGAAATCTTATTCGAAATAAATAAAGAGCAGAAAAAGTTGTCACATAGAGTATTTCATCGTTTACTAGAAAGTTAAAACCGTTTTTTTAATAAAAAATGAACTTGTGCAAAGCCTGAGAAGTACATTTTCATCAAGTTTCTTCGATTAATTATATTAATACTGTATTGTTTGAAATTTAATATAAAAAATTATTATTTTTAAGCAAGTAAAATCTAAATTTAAATAAATAATTTCGCAAAAATCCAAATCTTTTAGAAATCGAAAGCTGTCGCATTTTATTGTTTCTGCAATCAGCCAATACTCCAACTCGAATTTCTGATATAATTCTCGGAATGTACTGAACAAAATTCTCATCGCATATGAAAGACTTTCTTCTCACGGAATCAAGTTCATAAATAATGTGACATTCCCAGTTTTTTGCAACTATTCGGCCTTTTTTTCCCACTTTGAGCCGCGCGCATAAATCACCTCGTATACTTGATTCGCGTAAAAAAAAAGAAAAAAAAAAAAAACAAAAACGCTCCGTGCTTTTCGAGAGTGCCTCGCAGTTGCAAAGCATTAGGGCGTAAGGGCGTATCCGTGAGCCTCCCGAAAAAGTGTCATGCCGGTCACGCGTCACGCGTCACGCGTCATGATCCGATGGATCCGACGGGGCCGACGGGACCGACGTGCACCGAACACGGATCGATGCATGCTGTCGGGCTGGGAAGCGTGGACAATGAGATCCGCCGACGGATAGCTTCCTAAGCACGCGGTGAGTGGCCTGTTTGGCCTCGCGACCGGAAACCCGATAGCGATGCTCGTAACCGCGTGCCGCGCTCGCGCCATGGCTGCGGAAACGAATGCTCTTTGGGACGCGTAGTGCAAGTTGATCACGCTGACCGCGCGCAGTGACGGATTACAACACGTATCTATCAAATTATATGCTTTGTTTTCGTATTTGTTGTTCTAATCTCTTTGGCTCAGTCCATGAAAATTTGCTTCTTCTTTTTCGGCTACTCGTAATGAAAACAATTTTATATCTTATAATATTTTTAAGAATTGTTTGTATTTTAAATTTATGAAAATTTCTGAAAAAATACTTTAAATCTCTTTAGATAGTTTAGATTTTATATTTTATTCAGAAGTTATAAAATGAAAATCTTAGAATATATTTCAGAAATCACGTATATAAAAAATTCTATTATAGAAAAGATGTAGACTTTCTGAATATTTCTGAAAAATTTCAATTTATTCCAATTTGTATAAAAAAAATCTGAGGAACTTTCTATAAAGAAAGTTTATAAAATTATTAAAAAATTTTGAAAAATTCTGAAATTTATCTAGAAATTCATAAAAGAAGTTTGGCGACAGCTACATATAGGATGGCACAAGTAAATGATCTATCCCTGCGTAAGTAGTTACAGTCGACAAATAATCAGCCGCACGAAGTGTCTGAACGCAATATCGTTCATTTGCTAGTAATATAACTAAAAAATAATATAATGATAAAAATAATAATTTAAATTATAATTTTTAGTTGTTTGCAAAAAAAGATAAAATTGATGAAAATTCAATACACCGAATAAAGAGCTAATGATGCTTTTATTCCTCTACAATTACTTATTACACGAAAATCGTTTTTTATAATATTATATTACAAAATTTTAATCATTCAAAACATTCAAATTCATTTTTTGCAAAACTTTGCTTTTTGAATTATGTCATTGTAGCAAATGAGTGATATGTGTTCATAAAAGCACATATTATTTTAATTATCAACAATAATTGCTTAGAGACAGTACGAGATTTTATTATACTAATTATTTTATATTATCTTATCTGATTCATAAAAAAGTTGAACAATATCTTTATAAAACGGAACCAACAAATAATTTCTCATCGCACAAGTAGTTATGATTGACGAATTGTCAGCCACAGGTAGAGAATGCGTCCAAGCGCGATATGTTTTACTTTTGCAAGTATGTACGTTTTCTTTTCTTTTTGGTAACAATAATTGCCGGACTTTTATCCCAATTATCTTCATCCATTTTAATAAAATAAAATATGTTTAAATTATTAAAATATATTAATTTCACTCGCCACACTCTTTCTACTTTATTGGTTATGTGATGCGATCACCAATTGCTATCGCCAAGAAGTTAAAAGTTGGGCAACTCTAGTTTGGCAACTGCAATTGTCTGTTGCCATCGGAAATAGCGCTAGTTGCCATTCTTTGCAACTAGTGACGGAGTGTTCGCAACTTATTGTAGAATAGGCTTAAGTGTTTATATAAAATCAAATATCTATGTAAATATAGTTAAATGCTTACATCATTCTGTCAGTTATTTAGAATTGCATATCTAAATCGAGAACATGAAAACTTTATAAACATTTTATAATCAATATTGCTTAAAATAAATATCTAACGGAACTACATATATCTGGATACTTACACGGAAATTTATTATTATTAATCTTAAATGTATTTTTTATAATATTAGTTTACAAAATTAACATAAAAAAATTAATTTGGTTGCAACTAGGTTAGAGTTTATATTTTGATGAAATGTACAATAATGTACAAATATACACTGACCTAGTTATGCAACCAAATTTATTTTTTATGATGTTCTTGAAACTTTTTTAAGAAATATTATGCATTTGTCAAGATATTTCTTTGTACTTATTTTATAAAATAATTAAGAATAAGAATTTAGGACATTAAAACAAGCGTTACATTTTAGATGGTCTAAACTCTAAATATTTGGTTTATTCAAATAAGTTTTTATTATTTTTTATATCTTTGCATATTAATAATAACATTTTATATTTTATATTATATTTTAGTTAATTATATAATTAGATCACTTTATATTTGAATCCTTGTGTAAATTCAACAATCCTGGCTTTGTATCGTTACATCTGGTTATTAGGATATTAATCTTAATATTCAAAATTGTCACAATAATAATATGGATATATTTGATATGAATGATTGAGGATATTTCACGGGATATTTTTTGGAGAAAAATAAAAATTAGGAATTAATTAGAATCGCATTTTTTGCGTCGGTGTAAAAGAAAATAACTTACTCCATCCAGTCGAATTGCGTGGTAATCGAATCTTGTTGCTTCACACATTTATTCCTAAGTTCACCCATATAAACTTGCAAGGCGAACAGTGCAAAAACCATCAGGCAGAAAATCGTCAACGTCATTACTTCAGCAAGTTGCTTGAAGCTGTGTAACAGCGCATTGATGATAGTTTTTAAACCTGTAACATACAATTTAAGCAATTTTCTATTTAATCAAGAGCAAAATTTTCCTTTATTTAACATTATAAATATATGTGTATATGCAGTTGTTTTAATAGAATTTTTCTTAACAGCTCTCTCTAAAGATAATTGTGACCAAATTTTGATTAATTTAATCAGCAACCAACTTATCAAGTATATTTTTGTTAATAGAGAATTATTAATTTGTTTAACACATAGAAAAAAGTTTGAATTAAAAACAATAAATTATAGTCAGAAGTTTTGCTCTAAGCGATTCTATTAATTTTAATCGTCGTTAAATTGATCGCCGATTGAGTTAATCCAAATTTAGTCGAAACCGCCCTAATATGGCCAAGTTAATATTAATAATTAAAAGTTCTCGCGGCCAGTAATACTTCCCGTCATATATTTTCTAATTTATTAAGCGATTTAATTTCCGAGCGTTTTTTTTTTGGATTATTAGAACCCGCCGTTAACTTTAAATAAATCGTAGCCGATTGTTTCGAGACCGCGGCAGTTTTATTTGAGAGATATCTCATTGACCTACTGCCGAAGACTTGCTCTATTCACTTCGACGCGCGCAGCGTAGCGTCGAGTATTCATTTCATCGACCTTTAAGAATCCCGCGGAGCGTAAGCGAGCTGCCTCACGACCTCCAACTCTTCTCGAAAAAGCTGTGCTACGAGTGTTTCTGTCTCGATTTTCCGTCGCACAATAGGAATTTCAGAAATACTTGGCCAAAAATTTAATTTTAAATATATATATTAATTGGCATTAATTATATAAATAAGCTAAATTGAAAAATTAATAAATACATATAGTGTCTTAAATAATAATAATAATAATAATAAACGTAATTTTTAATTGCCCCTAATGTTATAGAAGCAAAAGTACTGATCAACTTTTTCTTACAAATTAATCAGCGATTTCGTATAGTTTTCGAGGTATATTTATATAAAATTCATTTTCAAAATTTCATTATTTTCGTTATATGTATGCTTAATACGTATTAAGCAAAAATTGGAGCATTGCAAAAATTCGACCATTGTAAATTTTTTAAATACAAAGACTTGGCGTCGCTAAACATCGAAGTACAACAAGATAAATGTAAATTTATCTTAGGCACCTTGTATACGATGGATAGTGAAATATTTTCTGCTCTGTGTGTCGTATGCATTCAAATAACTAGGACGATTTTTCGGGACCAAGAGAATCTTGTTAGAGGAATAGAAGATTCCCATCGTTGACTATGCACGTCCGCGAATATCACGAATCATCTCTAGTTTTATTTTGATTCTCCGATATTGGAACACATGGGAAAAACGGCTTTTGCGGCCGAATCAATAAATCATGGTTAGTATGAATAGCCGGTGTACATTCGTACTTTTTCGATTTGCACGCGTGACATTCGAAATCGATATCGGACGGACCATCGAGATAAATCACGGTCTCTTTCATCGAACATATACGATAGATGCGAAACGGAACGGTTTCGATAATATCAGAAATAATCTCCGTGCTGCGGTCCACGGAATCGCCGAGAGAGATGACATTCACTGCGTATTCGAGTTCTCTGTTGACGTGAACTTCGTGAACGGTTAAAGTTCGTCGTTCTCTATGTATAACACAAGTCGACCGGCCGTCATCTTCTCTATGGGGACTTAAATCCGCTTCTTCACCGTGTTTGTCCTAAGATCTTGGCCGCTTTATGTTTTTTGTTCGAGTAGCCAGAGACGGACTGTCGCTTTACGGTCTGCCATTGTACCTTTTGATCTCTTTAATTTAGCTAGGTTTAGATCCCAAGCTGCTTTGGCGATCGTTGCTAATTTCTTTGTCTCTCTCTCTCTCTCTCTCCTCTCTCTTCCCCTTCTCTCGCTTTGTTATTTCGCGTTCAAGTTTTGACGTGCTGTGTTTAAAGTTGACGTGCGCGTTGCGCTTGTATTGTCGTCTCGTCCTGTACGTATTGCGAATTAATTTTCATTCATCGCTTTTATTCCACATGAATAAATATAGAACGACCAATATCTAAATGCACGATCTTCGACATTGTCAAAGTGTATGATAATCTTGACGCAATGACGAAAGAATTAAAAAAGGAAAGAATAATGAATCGGCATTTGAATATGTATCGGTTCCTTTTTGCTACAATAAAACTTGAACGTTTTGTTATACAGAGTAGCACACGAATTTCATAGAACAATAATTTATAATTTATTATAATGTGTGTTTAAAATATAAAAATTTTTTATTCGAGTATTATATAAAATTAGTGTGACATATTATGGAGTTTATTATTGTATTTGTTCATTTATTTCATTTTATTTATTTTTGTATTTGCGTGTCATTTTTGGCTTGGATTCTTGGCTCTTTTGAACTTTGATCATTTTCGGTGATATTTGAAAAGCCACTTTAAATACTAGATATTTTACACACATAGATTCTTAGCTGTTACATTTATAATTTCGTTTTTATTATTATTTCAAAAATATTTCTAATCAGAGTTTTGTTGAAGTGGCCCTAAATGATTTAAATTTTAAACGTTAAACGAAAGCGAAGTTTCGAGAAGGACACGCTTTAACGGAGAAAGCGAGGTGACGTCCCAAAGACGTGTTTGAGAAACAATGATTCGACTTGGAAACATGGTGACAAGCGGACACGTTAGATTTTCTGTAATTCGAACAATAAACTGGCAGTTAAATCATCGATAAACGTGCACTTTATTTTTACTGTCACCTGTTCAACGCAGCTGATACACCACAAAGCCAAAACAACTAACATATACATTTCCAACTTAAAAATAAAAATAACGTATTTTATTCAATTTTGAGATCGAATATTTATCGTTTTTTAGGAACAACTATTGGATGAAATGTAAGTGTATTGTATTAATGCCAAGGTAAACATCTCAATAAAATAATTTCCAAAAAATTAATTTTACAGAATAAAACTTAAGCAATTTATATTAATAAAAAAAAAAGAGAATAAAAATTTTGACTTTGAACATAATCATAAGCATTTACTTTTCTGCAAAATTTGTGTGCCTTTGTCAACAAAACAGTTTTCTTTACATTCTTTGATCTTAAAACACAAATTTCTGAATAATCCCGAACTTGTTTCGAATTTCCCCATGTTCGGAGCTATTCGAAACACATCGCACTGGTCAACATTTTCATATGTAGTTCAAAACAAGTACAATTCCGTAGTCTATCTATAACGGCATTATGGAGGGTAAGGTTCAACCTTTCAAACCGTCCAACGTATTTTTGTTTATATGAAAACACGACTCAGGAGACGTAAGAGGAAAAAAAGTATTCCAAACAGCCCCGGCCTCCCCTGTATTGAATTTTAAATTTTAATAAAGAAAAGATAGAGTGGCGAATAAGAGTCAAGCGTTGTAGGTGGTGAGCATCTATTAATATTAAAATCACATTACACATACAAGTTCAATGTCCGGACGTTACGATCCTATTTTGTATCATTTTCAACGGAATCGCAAATATTCGTAATCCCGTGGTGAGGGCCAAAAGGTCAAGGTGTGTATCTTTCATAGCGGTTGCATGACCGAGTAATTCAGTTCGTAATTATCCTATAAATGACACACTCGTGATATAGCCCTTACGTGGGCTTTCAAAATGAAAGCCGGCAAGAACTTGCTATCTTGATTTTTGTGGAAGATACATATATTTTTCATATTTATTCTATTTTACGAGTATTTGACGAAGTTCGAGGAATGAAACTCACAAAGATGTTGATTCTTTATGAGAAGAATTATAATATATATCTTCATCTTTGAAATTGAACCTAGAAAGAAGTCGCTATCTTTATTTTTGTGGAAGATATGAATTTTGATCGTGATATACATGTCCTACCAGGCACGAAAGGAGATTAAAATCAGAATTAATAAAGATTCGAAACTTGTACGATTTCAGACAAGCATTTTCGTGTGTAGTAGGTAAGGATTCTTCTCGGGAAAAATGTCGAAGAGGGAATATGAACAAGATAAATAACTTCTCCCTCATAAATTCAATCATATCCATAAATCCCTCGGGTCGGTAATCAAAGATAAAAATCGAATTGGGCTCGTGCCGTCTTCGTTCTCGTTTCATCGTACACACTAAGCCGTAAACTGTCCGTCGACGCGCATTTCACATCGCACACGTCAAATCCATCATCGTTGGTCATTGCAAATGTACTTGGCCGTGACACACAATCGATCGAGGATCTCTATCCGAGCGAAAGTTCGGCAATTCTCTTTAACGCGCCGTCGCAAATTTACAAACGTATTTCCATCGAGATGGATTTTCGTGCTGCTGAATATTGCAAGGGATTGCGAGAGAAACGATTACGTAACAAATGCGAGCGATTCGCGGGCGGAACCGACACGACGTCCCTGCTGAATGTCCTCATGCATATATTAATACGCAATCATACACGACCGCAAAAAAGAGCCGTATGTGCCGCAGAACGGTTCAGTTATGTATGCGGAGCATTGCAATGAATTCTGATGTGGAATATTGTAATTTCGATCAAGCTATTAATATATACAATGTTGTAAAGGTAATAATAATAACACGCATGTCAAAAAACGCATATATAAATATCTAGATAATAAACGTACTGCTACAACGAGTATTACGAATCCCCTTTCCTCCTTCCCTCCCGCGATTGTCATTCAGTTTCTCTCATGAATGGATTAACGCGATAAATCACGATGCGTTACGCGACGCGCAAAAGCAAGTGATTTTTAACTATTCGGAGCAATCGTTTATGCTCATTTCGGTGAAAACTATATAAATACGGGCTTGATTTAAAGCCATAATTAATACGAGAAGCGATTCGGTTTATCAGTAGACACGTATTGATTAATAACGTGTCTACTGATATCGATTGCATGTATTATTTAATCATTTTGCAGCGTAAATCAATGCTTAATATTTTGTCGATTGTGTTCAACACGCTCGTGCTCAGTTGCTTCATCCGTAATATCCACAAATGCATATTTTATCTCAGAGAAAAAAGGAATAACCGCTATTTATTATTTCCATTTAATTATATGAAATAATCATAGAAATGTATATTAAAAAGCTAAGTTTTTCAAGATTAATTGTTTTGATATTTTTTTTCCATTAAAAAGGGATAAAAGATTTGTATTGTCAAATTGAAGGAGAAATTTATTTTAGGAAAAAAATAATAAGTGGACACGTTATCCGTTTAGTTGTCTTTTGTAGACTTTTTTTTAAATAAATTTCGTAAATTGAAGGCGGGCTCGAAAATTTCAAGTCTCTTGAAACGTTTTACCACGATTTCATAACTTCTAAGAAAATATCTACTATTTTTTTGATGTAATTTTCCTATGCATACCTTACTCTACTGAATAAAAATAAATCATTAGAACAATGTTGTTATAAAATGGTAACGACATAAGTAACACGAAAATGAGAGTTTTACGTTTACGTTGGGTATTATGGATGTTCTCTCGTTGCAACTTTCTAATCGAAGCGAGAAACTCTGGTACATCTATTCACGGTCGAATCACAAACACGGCATAGAAATACGTGGTCTCAGATTCGCTATATGTTACCTGGCATAATGGATACAGTCTTCAATGCTCTCAACACTCTGAACGTCCTGAGGCCGGCCAGATTCCCGACTTCCATCCCGATAGTGGCGTATCCGCTGGTAATCACCACGAAGTCCAGCCAATTCCAAGGATTCCGTAGATAAGTGTACTTGCTTAGTATAAATCCCTTCGCGATTGATTTTATCACCATTTCCGCCGTGTATATGGCTAGGAAGATGTATCTGTAACATGAGAAATATCGAACATCAGATCAACTATTCGCTACCGTTCGTTATCGGAACCTGACATGTTTACGAGAAAGTCAAAATATTATGTAGAACATATCCGAATTACCACAGTTTCCCGTAACCAGCTTCGACAAATTTATTCCGTAACAAGAAGTCATCTTTCCTCACAGTTTTTATGATTTCCGAAAAATATAAGTGATCATTTTTATTTAGATCGTTACAAATTATATATTTTGAATATAAAAGCTGTTACATTCAGTAATACTGTAAAACGTATCACTCATTTACTACAACATAATTCAAAAAACAGTTTTCCAGAAAATGAGTTTGAATCATTACAATTTTGTAATATTATTTTTAAATGTAATTTTGGTGTAATAACTGATTGCAGAGAAATAAAGATATCATGAATTCTTCATTCAACGTATTAAATTTTCGTCAAAATTCTCTTTTTTTTGCAAACAACTCGAGAATTTTTTAATTATATCGTGTTGTAACAAATGAGCATGGTTGGGTAAGTTAACATTCTTTTTTAACTAAATTAAGTTAAAGTCAATGACATATTACCCAAGTTAAAAATTTATTAATATAAAAAAAAGTTATAAAAGAAAAAATTTTTAAAAAAGAAAACACGAAGAAAAGAAAGAAAGAATTTATAATAAAGAATAAAAGAAAAAGAAAATAAGAGAGCAAATATATACAAAAGAATGATATAAATTTTTAATAACCGCTGGATTAGGTGTAATTCACATCGAGAGCAATATAATGTAACGCAACTCGTATGCACGGTAACGAAATCCGGAGAAGGAAGAATGGCCTGCACGTGAAACAAGTACTCGCAGAGCTGGAACAACGCAATACGATGCTTCGTTATGTGCTTCTCGACACAGATCAATGACGTAAAATAATTAATATGAATTATTAATACGATTAATTTTGTTATGGTCAATCTAAATATACCATTTCGTTAATTTGTATATAATTTTATCTAAATTGTAAATCTTTTGTATTGCTTTATGAATTATTTGTCACATATTATATTTAAATATATTATATAAATCATGTATTTGATTTACAGGAATTATTTCATATTGATTACACATCTGTTCGACATGTTTGAAATGTACAATTATTAATACATGTATCTGATTAGCATCCTTTGGACCTATAAAACTTCTACTTATAGTAATACAAGGCAATATGTATAAAATATATGTGTATAAAATTTGATAAAATTTAATATCCCTCCCTCTCAAGAAAAGTGATACAAATTTTTTTAATTTCGTATTATACTCTAGATACATCAGTCTTCAATTAGGAAAAGTGGTAAAGTTGAATTCACATAGAAAAGAATAAATAAATAAAAAGGAAAAAATGAAAAACAGAAAAAATGACACACATCAAAATAGTGTTTAGGTCTAATCCTATATATGTATAACAAAATTAGTACCAATATTATTTAAAGAGAATTTGAAGCAAGTAATTTGGGATTAAATTTAAATTAATTAATTAAATCTAAATCTGTGATTAAATTAACTCAAGTTTAATAACCGTAAATAATTTATTTATTTAAAAATATAAAATTTTCTTTCCTCTTTCCTGAAGAACTATTTTTTTCTTGTGTCATCTTTTTTGTAAAGATGCGAAATGTGATCATTAAGAATAAATCACGAATAAATACGATCATTAAGAATAAATAAAGTAAAATATTATTTATAATGTACATGGAACAGTATTTTTGTGCACGACTAAACTTTATATGCGCGCAAACTAAACTTCATACTTGAAATTAAGATTAGATGAATATTCAAACTTGCGTTCATATAAATCACTTCTTGTCCTATGTATAACCACCTGTACCAAATCAATCATCTCATCAACGTATTACAAACACAGACTTGCTAACAATCAATTTAACTTTCTCAACAGTACATCATGCTTGTGAAACAGCCGTCTCATAAAAAAATCTTTACACCGCATTTACTCTGTCGTACACGTTAAAACATCTTGATAAATCGTCGTCGAATAGTTAAGAACGATAGAAATTCTGATCGCATTTTTGGAAACGTTAGAGTTACTCATTTGCAATTTACGAAAGTTCTGTCTGTCGGTTATTTCGGACGATCAGCAATCGACGTTGCGAATTTTCCTCACGAACATTTTTCCTCCGCTTCTCGATTTTCGTTTCTGTTGCCGTGAGCAACAGTAAAGAATTTCGACCCAATTCAACGATGTCCCGGCGAGAGAGAAAGAGAGAGAGTAGATCTTTAAAGCTTCCATTCGCGTCTCGGACGTCGCGTCGCATCCTGCGGCATTCCGACCATCTCTTTGCGTGGAGATGGTGCTGCACTGTCCGCTGCATCCCCCCGCGATTCTGCATTCTGCACCAAGAGCACGGAATAACCGTGGCGCATCCGCCTTTGTTTTCGCTTTTGTGCAGCATGATGAGATGCTCCGGATTGCGTTGCGACGCGAATGATCCTAATGAACATTTTGCAGTCTGAGCGCGAGATCATCAAAATTGCGTTCGAACTACCGAAGATAATGTAACAGCATCGAAATATCGATGCTACGCTATAAGTATCTTTACACTGAGAACAAAATTTGTTAACTTGCATTTTTTAACTCGATTAAATTTTCTTATTTCACGTATTTATATATTTGAAACATGTTTGCACACTAATGTAGATGAACTTTATCTTTTTATCTTTTCCTAGTCCTAAGAATTAGAGAAAATTTTCGCGCGCCAGAGAGGAGTTTAACTACTTTAATTAAAAAATTAATTTCTAATAAATTTCTCAAAATTACGTAGAGAATATACACCTGTAAAAATCGCTGCTACAAAACTGAAATTCAACTTTTATAAAAAAGTAATGAACACTAATCGGTAACCAT
This sequence comes from Solenopsis fugax, assembly GCA_003595255.1. NCBI lineage: Eukaryota > Metazoa > Arthropoda > Insecta > Hymenoptera > Formicidae > Solenopsis > Solenopsis fugax. The sequence goes on along the minus strand of QKQZ01054318.1, from coordinate 7,263 downwards.
TCTACAATATCTAAATAGACTGCAGAAAGTAATTTTAATGGTTACTCTTAGAATTCAATGAGACTTATACAAGATAATGTATCGCATCACTTCACACGTATTTTATGATCCTGTCTTTCCTCTATACAATGTTAATACTGAATGAAATCGAATATAAAGTTAATTTACATTGGCACAGAAGGATCTTAAATATCTATATAACAATAAATGAAATTAGGCTGAATGAAAATGTAAAACATCAAGTTGAGAAGACTACACTGACAAAACAAATTATTAAATAAGAATATCTCAACTGCTATGTGAAAACACAAATAAGTAATTGATAAGATACAGATCTTACAATTAGTGCTGAAATAACGTTTCCTGTGAAATTTTACATACAATTTCTAATTCTCTCAAACTGTGCCGTTATTTTCAGTTTCAAACACAACTCTTAAATTGAACTAGAACTTGTAAAGAACTTGTAACGAAATTAAATTGAAAATCAATTTAATATTTACTGTTACTACCAACAAGCGTCTCTACAAACCCCCTAATCTCGAAATTTATAAAGAATTTGTTGCGAAAAATATTATCTCGGCCAAGGTTTGAACCTGGATTCTCTTGTATTCCGTGCAGGTATCTTAGCCAGTTCAATCACTAAAGCACTTATAAAAAATTAACTTGATTAAATTTTTTTACTTAATTAAATATTTTTAGTTCAAATATATATATATATAATTTAAATACGTTAAATATTTGAATTTCAATTTAAGTATAACATGTATATATTTAAAACATAAAGGTGAGAAAGTCTATGTCGGTCTGCAACGAATCTTAGTGCCGAATAATAAATTTTACAATTTCCAGCCTGCGAACTGTGTACCGCATTCGTCGGAATTGAAACAGAGTCATTGCATGAAAAGCTAGAATATGTAATATCACAAATTAAATTATTATTCGGCACTAAAATCTGCTACAGACCGACAAAGACCTTTTCACCTTTATGTTTTTAATATATAAATTAAATATTATACTTAAATTAAAATTCAAGTATTTAAATTATTTAAATTAAATATATTTAAAACTAAAAAATGTAAGTTAATAACTTTTCTTTCAGTGTGTAGCATCAATGTTAATTAATAATTATACTTGGGCATGTTAGTTAGATTTACCTTCGTTATTATAGTATTACCTTCGTTATTACGTATCATATCTTTGATAAACCAACGGTTTTAAGCACTGCTCTCCTTTTCTGTTCTCCTGACAATTATTAATAAAAAACCTATAATATTTTCTAAGGGATAAATTATTTGCTCGAAACGTGTGTAAGTTCCTCATTATATTAAACTAGTTAGGTCAATTAACTTCCCGAAAGGAACTCGGAAGAGATCGTTTATTCGCCACCATGAAAGCTCGTTAATCTGGCACGTCTTCGCTCAGGCTGCAGTTGCGGAAAATTACCGCGAGACATATTCGGCGGAAGCACGTTAAACGAATTGCTATCCGCAGTCAACGAGAACTGTCGTGAGTTACTCGCTGGAGGATACTTAGCTTAAGAGGATTACGTATTAAATGAACATATATGAAATGAACGCCAATGTATGTTTAAAGAGAAACGTCAGGTCCGTCTTTAACTCCCCGAATACTGCACGGATTTCGATTAACTGACAAAAGCCTAACTGAAATCTAACGCAAGTCTAGCCTGAAATGNCACACACACACACACACACACACACACACACACACACACACACACACACACACACACACACACACACACACACACACACACACAGAATACTAAATAAATTTCAATATAAATTTCGGGACAATAACACGTAAGACAAACGAATTGTACTTATCGTAAATTATGCAAATTTCGCATATTCAATAAAAGATACTTGTTTATAGTAAAAACAAATCAATAATTTTTGAAATATTTAAATACTGAAAAAATTGTCCTGATAAAATCAACGAAATGTATTTGGCAGAGTTTATTTTTGTAAAACTAAATTAAATTCTGGTTATATTTTTCTATTCGAATCGTATAATCCCTAATTGTAATTTATCATGATTATCTTAATATTTTTCTTCTTTGCGTGAAATACGCAATCCCAATATTTCGCTCTACGCGGAATAAATATATTAAACTAAAATAATAGTATTAAAAACAGAATAAAATAGACGAGATTATTAGCTGTAATAATTAAAGAAAATAAAAATAAAAGATAATTTCGCGTTCGTGTTTTAATTACATTGAGAAAAATATTTTGATTATATCAATAAAACATACATGATATAATGAATTTTGATGATACCAAACAGATTTTCTGGTTATCATATGATAGGACTCGATTTTTTATAACGATTGACAAATTTGACTGTATGTATAATATATACAAATTTAGCATTTTCCAGTTGAATCTATAATTTATAGTCATAATCACTTTTTTTACTAAAAAATTCTGCTGATGTAATTATAATAAATGTAAATTTAATAGAGTCACTGTACCAATCGTTGAATGATTACCAGTAAATGATTGTTTATGAACAATATTAAAATAATAAGATTTCAAAATAATAAATTACAAATTAATTGATGTATTTAGTTCTAACTTTTATTTGTTTGATGAAAGTAGTCATTTTTTTATTTGAAAATGTAATTATATTATGTAGTTATATTAAGTTTCTATTTGTTCATATCCATTAGGTGCAATGATCTTATCAAAAATTCTGGTACTTTGACAGAATAATTGTGTCTTTGCATAGAAAACGGAGAATGTAAAATTAGAAATTTTTATTAGCAAATAAATTTGGGGCTTGTCAGAGTTTTCAAGACCTCAAGAAGCAGTAACAGCTGTCGAAATCGCAATAATATGTTTACGTTCGCACGCATTCTGTAAGAAGATATTTTGTGTAACGCGACTGCTGGTAATTATTTGCCTTTGTCTCTTAATTGTCTTTAGAACACTCTAATGTTTGCACATTTATGACTGAGGGAATAAAGGCACAAAAGAACAAAGAAAACAGTACAATAGCTGCAGTAATAAAGATGCCATTCATGCGAATTACAATATCAAACTCATTATTATTCCGCAAGTATCATTATTTATAGACATGACTTTAAGAGCAAATTATTAATTAATTTAGCTACAAAGTTATTTTGAATCTCAAAACAAAAGGTTTAAACAGATTTCGTACAATACAGAAATGAATTTTTCTTGGCAAAATTTCGAACGTTGTTACATTCAATAGAAGCTTTACAAGCGCATGGAAATGAGAAGCTTTTTCATCACAAAATTTTATTCTTTATCAGATTTATTTCTAAAGCGGATTTTGATGTAATAAATTTTTAATAAATAATATGTGACTTTATTATACGTGAATGTATTATACTTGTGCAATACGTTAAAGTTATATTACGTATTAAACATGTAATTTGGCATTAATAATGGTATTATAATATATTAATAATTATTGTCACTAAGCAAGATATTCATTATATTGAAAATTGAGAAATAAGACGAAAAGTATATGCCGAATTAAATATTAAATCGTTGTTAAGAAATAACAGATTCGAAGTTAGTTAAAGACTGTCTTATCGAATCTTTTAACATTATGTTTCACATTATGTTTATAATAACTACAAATAGTTTGTTATTTTTAAAAAAAAGTATGATTATTTTATTTTATAACGATTTATAAGCCAAGTGAGCATGGTTTCAATGGCCATTCAATTTGTTGCTAATCGACTAATCATTAGTTACTATAGGCATGAGACGCCAGTCTATACTTACTCGGCTTCCTCGACGGTTTCGGTCATGGCCAGGAAGACGCAGTTAAGAAGAATAGTAGTCATGACCACGTAATCGAAGTACTGATTTGTACTTAGGAAGATACAGCACCGCCGTATAGGATTCCATGGGGAGAATATATACCAACTGTTGGTCGCCGAAAATCTATGAATGTAGTTCTTGCGGAATCTCTTGGACACCACGCAGAACGTCTGAAATACAATAAACAAACTCTTATTATGTATCTCGATGGATTTACAAACCTGAATACGGATCGGAATAAATTAAATTGGATTACTGCGATTTCCTGATTCTAAAACTACTATACATTTTTTAAATAAGCGTAGATAGCAAATTTTGATCTGAAACACTTGTTTACTGAGAATTTCTAACAAAAATTGGAGGAATCCTTTCTCCACAATGCATAGTGTAGGAATTTCAGAAAAACTTGACAAAAAATTAAATTTTAAATATATGTATTAATTAATTTTATTATAATTATTTCTATCGGGAATATTCGCGGAGTCGTTTGCGTGAGTATACGATGTACAAAGTAGTTCAATCCCTCCTCACCCTCGAACATCGCAGTCGTTTCTCTGTATGCACTGCAGAGGAAAAACGAAAACGACATGAATATACTGGAACTCACCATTATCAGAGACGCCAATTCTAATGAAAAAGTATTGGAATAGATATTAAAGCTTCAAAGCAAAATATAAAAAGGAGCAAGAAGGCTCACGAGAAGTTCCTTCGAGAATACACGCCAAGTCTTTGATATGCCCCGGCGATGCCAGACGATTATGAGAACAACGGCGATGACTGGATTTTATATTAGTACCATTGCGTCATAAATTATGTTGTAATAAATATTTATTATCATTTTTCTCGTGAGAGTATAAATAGTATTTAAAAAATGGCTTATACTTATTCTAAACGGACTAATACGTGATCATGGGATAACGTATATGTACATATTTTTACAAATTACAAACTATAGCCTAATATTTCATAATACGATATAATAGGATTGCGCAATGACTTGAACAAGCATGAAGGTGAGAAGGCTTATGTCGGTCGCAGTGGATCTTACGATTAGTGCTGAATAATAATTTTTTCAATTTCCAGCCTATGCAAACTGCACGCTGCAAACTTGAAACATAGTCAATGTCATTGGAAGATCCAGATTTAAATCCTAGCTGAAGTGTGACTTATAGTTGACATTTTGATCCGATATGTCCGTTGGCTCGAATTTCACTTATTATAATCTGTTTCGTTGCGCTAAATCGCCAAGATGATTTTTAAGATAATTTTTGATGTTGAATACTTTCGTAATGTCGTTACAAATCAGATTTTACGACTCGACTTTCTATTAATTAAAAATAACGTCTGCTCAGAGACAGTTCTTTTATTTTACTGAAATAGATGTCTTTTAAAAAATTTATTCTTCTCCATTCTTAGCGAAGATTCCCGATCATGCATCTTTCAACATTACATTCTTTAATTTAAGAGAATCGGTCGTTAATCTATCAAGCGTTTCACGTATGCGTTCTCTTGTTTCAAATTAAAGTTCACTTGTTCAAAATAAAACGTTTATAAAGTTCTATATTAGTAAATAAGTAAAGTTTTTCGCTAAAACGTAATTTCAGTAATCAATATAATTCTACGACTAAATTTCCGTTGAACAAAAAAAAATTTTACATAGGAAATATTGATGTATTGTAATTTGTAATTGATTATTTTTTCCGACACACTCTCTATTTATGTACCACTACGTCGATTTCAGTTTTAAAATAAGAATTCATACAGCACAGAAAGATTGCAGTAATATTTTGCAAGATTGCAACGTTACGAAGTGTTGCTGCAGCATTGTTGCAACATCGCATGGTAAAATCGTCCGCTTTTAGAAATATTGCAATGCAATATTACAATATAACATATTTTGGTGTTTCTGACATGAATATTTCAAATGCCATTATAATAATACATATTTTTGCACATATGACTTCCAAGAATACTATACGACCGTGAATTAATTTTTACAGAAAAACCAAATATTTCACTGTCAAAATACGTTTCATGTACTTTTGTCTTCGAACTTAATTTGGAGGACTTGCCCCTTCAAGAAATTATTTTGTTAAAATATGGCTGAAAAATCTCATAATACTGCGCCTTTTATTTTAAAATGTGTATTATAGTTTTTTAATTGCAAGAAGTAGAATTCTGCAGCATATTATCAGCAGAATCATTTTAATATCGCAACGCTAAATGTGACAATTTTATTCTTATCATAATTATAATGAATTCAATCATCAATAATAAGTAAACATTGAATTCAATCTTTTTACATTGAAATAAAACTCGATATAAGATATGACTGAATTTAACGCTGAATATATCTTTATAAAATTATCTGTTTTTAGAATTTTGATTATTGATAGTTCTCCGAAACTTCTTTTATATATGTTCAAAAGATTTCTGGACTTTAAGAAAAAATACGAATCTATATAATAATATAATAATATTATGCGACAATCATAATTTTAATCATAATTTTTTACTGCTATGAAGAGACCGGTTTTAATATTTTTAAAAACTTGCTTGCCTAAATAAAAGTCTTAAGAAAATGCTAGTAGAACTCTGACAATAAGCGTATTACTCGCGGAAACAGAGAACTTTATTTTTCACAATATTTTTAAATCTTCTTATCGCAAGATTGCACTGCAAACTTTGTATATTGTTGCAACGTTGCATCAATGATGTTGCAAGCTTCAGTGTTGTATGAAAAAATATATAAAGGAGTTTTTCGAGCAATCCAGAACTAATAAATAATTGCATCATTAAAATTAAAATTCTGTTATGCAAGGGAGAAAATGTGCATTCTTCTTTTATCTATAAAATGAATGAAATGCAACACAACGATTCATTCCATTTGTTGGATGTAATGCTTAAGCTACGCGCTAAAACAGCGCAGTCTCCAAAAGCGGCAGTGGGTCAACACGTAATTATTAATAAGTCTCAAGCTTCAGCATTCAGATAACCGTCGGCAGGATATCCACCAATCCAGATGGAGGATGTGGTTCGCGAGCTTGTGTGCTTTAAAGCCGGCGTATGAAGATTATCCGATTATTTTCTGTACAAAAGTATTGATTTAATCGTTTCTTAAAACATCGATTCTTCACATTTTTGTTTCAACGCATTTCTATATTATTGACACGAGATAAACAGATTTGTTAACCTAATAACTTTCCGATTTATATCCTGTCAGATGCATTTTAAAACTAAAAAAATACCGGTTATACCAGTTTTATATGTATTTTTTCGAAAATGTATAACTCAATTCATATTACCCTAGTTTACAACGAGCACTTTGGTACGCGTACTAAGCAAATATTTTTTACAGCGTTACATGTGTGCTAAAGATGCGTAGGGGAGAGTGGGGTAAATCGGACCGTGTTTCAAATCGGACCTTTTTAATTTAAATGAATAC
>QKQZ01054317.1:0-31338 GCA_003595255.1 Solenopsis fugax | reverse complement strand
GACGAGCGAGATGAGCGAGATGAGCGAGATGAGCGGCGGGATGCCTCGCGCCGTCGTCGGTCTCTCCGCCGACGAATCTCTATTTAGAGACCTCTCGCGTCCTCTCGCGTCCTCTCGCGTCCTCTCCCGTTCATCTCCGCGGGGAGACGAGACATCGCGAACGGCAGATAAATCTTCGTCGCCGCGCTGGATATGCTCGGTATTATATAAACGAATATATATCGTGCCAACGGTTCCAGGTTGTCACAACCCGCCCCGCGAGGTGTCCCGGCTCGTGAGGGATCGCGCGGAGGATCCAACGTAGACGACATGTCGGCTAAGACGCGATGCACCTGTATGTCATGCCTCCGGCTTGTCACCTACGTTGTTTTATCTTCACGCCACGGTAGTGAACGCGTAATAACATCGCTCGCCGTTCGCAGGCTCGCGCCACATTTCTGCTTTCTCTCGATCACGAAATTCGATTCGTCTGGCTAATATACTAAATGGTAAACCTCTTTAATTGGATCTTGACACGCAGCTTTGATTCGATTAATTAGCGAAATATTTATCAAGGGAAATGTGTGCTAATAACATGACTGATGCAAATACGGTTGGCCGGTTATCAAGCGCGTATCTTGTACGGCTTGTATGGATAGCTTTATCGAACATGATGATCTTGATGAGACGACGCGCGTAAAAGTCACGACGCTCTTAGTCATTGCCACAGATTTCACACTCGGATGACTCTTCGTCGAGTTGAGGCTTATTGTATGCGAATTACGGTGGGCCCGGGTATATTATGTTTTCTATAGGCAAGACCGGGGTCCCGGATGAGAAACTTCACGATCTACTTACTGAGTTCGCAAAGTAAACGCGGCGGAAGTAATGCTTGCAGGCAACCGAAGACCCTTGATGATTTCCTGCCATAGTTTCTTATTGATAACCTCGACCAGTCCACCTCGCATTACAACTAACTTGTAGAGCTCGTAGAGATCCAATACGGATTTTGCCATGATAGGTAGTCGGCTGATGGGTGTTCCTGTTAACATAAAAACGATTTTTTTTATGAATTTATATATAAAATAACTTTGAAGGTAGATGATAACGTTATTGTTCACTTTGGATAAAAATTCAATTTGCGCAATGCATAAAATGTATTAAATATGTGAATACAGATTGATCTTAGAGTACTGCTCGTATTTTTTTTACATTAGCACTCTAGGTGAAAATTCACTCACAAAATTAACATTCTTTTGATTCACACTTCTAAGAATTTTTTTAACATTTTTTCTACTACTTTATAGGATGATAGAATAACATTATTATAACTATTATCCGCTGTTTTCTCTATCTTTATTATCTGATGTGATACACCCTAAGAAAGATCGTAAAAGACTGCGCCACTCGCGTGACTGTTACGAATTCGTTATTACTCTTGTTAATTATAACTATTAATACTGAAATAATATTATTTTAATGTAATCCAAATCTTATTAAATATTACTTTAAATTATCAAAAATTGTACTAAATGAATTTGAATGAATACTTGGATAAAATTCACCCACAATAGCATTCCAGGGTTAACAATATTTTATTTTTCTTCCCAACGAATAAAATTATATTATTATATTGTCTATTAATTTTAAAATACAATTTATTCTTACATAACACATGCTCGAAGAAAAACGGGGATGTTATCAAATATTTAGAAATATAGAGAGATATACAAAAGATTTTAATATTAAAGGATTTCCCAAGACTATCTCAGAATTTTACAAAATCGATGAATCTGACATATAGTCAGTAGGTGACGCAAACCATTCTATATCCATTGCGTGATTAACCGAAGCAGATTTTGCGATCGTCTTTAAGTACGACTCGCGTAAAACGGTTGGATTTTATGAGGTTTGTCCAGAGATATCCAGCGTTAACAAGAGCAATAACGAATTCGCAACAATCACGCAAGTGGCGCAGTCTTTTACGATCTTCCTTAGGGTGTATCGCGCCAGATATAAGAAATGAAGAGAGAGAGAGAGAGAGAGAGAGAGAACATAGCGAGTTAAGGGTAAAAAATGTTCGGAATTAAAAATTAGATGAGATATCAAAGCGGCAGGATAATTGTTACTTAAAAAAAAGAAAACTAAAAAATTGAATAATCGCTTTTTTCTTAACACGAGAATGAGATTTTTCTACATGTATGTTGCGCGTTCAGCGTTAGCGCTACAGTGGCCACACGTGAAAAGCGATAACATGTAACATTGTGAGAAATATGTCTCGTTAAGGGACATTCAGACAGATACGGAGAAATTCTTCGGTTAATTCATACGCGCATTACCGCCACCAACTGTGGTAGCCAGGCCATCGAATTTTACGAGGTTGCCCGAGTCACGAGTTAACGGAGTGTTAACAAGAGCAGCAGTGCTCGCGACTATCGTGCGTTTAAACTACGTAAACGTAAACGCACCTTTACGAGCTTTCGAGTTGGCGTAATCTGAGGTTTAGAGTCGCGCATAAGTGCACCGGGCGACGTGACTCTGAAAAGAGTCAAGGATTGAAAATTTTTCATTCGAGGTAGAACCAAAGTGGAGTAACACCCTAAACATTAAAAGAGTGCGTTTTATATCTCGCGAAGATAAAGAGACATTTATAAATATAGTTATATTTAATTTACTGTACGCTCATTGCGCATGCGGTCATTCACACAATCTTTTACATCTTGATACATTCTTTCTAAATCTCGTAGAATAAAACGTCATTTTAAAAGAGTGAAAATTGAGCCGGTACAATTTTCGAGTGATTCTTCATTTTACGAGATTTAGAGTTTGATTTTTATGTCTCGTACAGGGACTTCGAGGGACTTGAAATTCCCCCGGTGACTCCTTCGCCGCGCGGTGGCCGCCGTCGCCGCCGTGCCGCACCGCTTTCCACGGAGCCGGCAAATTTTACGAGTTTGTCCAAAGGTTCGAGTTAACGGGGCGTTAACAAGGGCAATACTTGCGCGACTATCGCGCGTGCGGAGCGCCCGCTTTTGCGGCTCTTTACGAGCTCGCGAACGATTCTGTACGAGATGCCTCGGTACACGAGAAACGCGTTACACGAACGCGCACAGGCAACACAGACACGTAGCACGTAGGATACGGACAATGAGGAGGAGAAGCGCGCGTTCGCGGCGCGGAGCGGTGCCGTATCGCAGGATCGTTTATCCGCCATCGAGGACGATGAAGGGGGCTGCCGCCATTTCTGACCGACGAGAGGAGGCAATAAAACCGCGCCGCCCGGGGTAGGGGAACCAGCAATTTCGGGCTATCGAGCGTGCTCCCTTCGGGTTTATTATTGGCCCTGCAATTATTGTTGATATACGCGCAACCCGGCAACCCGCGCTTAATGTTCCTATGTAGGGCGCAGCGATAAAAGCTGCACACACAATATGGCGACCGATAGTCGTTCCCTCGCCTCCCTTGTATCGCGCGAAACACAAGGGACTCCTCCGCTGAAAATGCAATCGATGGCGGCTGAGCTATCCTCCTCTGCACCCATCTTCCTCCCTCCTCTCGCTTCCTCTCTAAACTAGAACGCTTCGTCAAATTTATCGCAATTCGTATTTTGATAAAACGTCAAAATTTCTTGAGACGAATCCTGATGTTCAACATCAAATGTATCTGATTCCTCAATAAATGATTGAAGGTAAAAAATTAACTAATCCTTATTCGGGTAAGCAGAATCTGTTAGATGTTAAAGCAGCTTTTAAAATTAAACAAAATACTTATTGTATTAATTTATTTATTGCCGTAATAGATGCTTATCAGCATTAGTATTATTCAATTTATTATCAATTTAATATTGTGATATTGCTAGTCTGATTCAATTTAAGAATCAGAACTGATCGTTTTGAAACTGAAAGTAACGGTGCATGGTTTAAACAACTAGAAAATGTATATAAAATCACATGAAAAATATTGAGCACTAAGATCCTGCTAAACCATTCATTGGCTCTCTCTCTCTCTCTCTCTCTCTCTCTCTCTCAATTATATCAAATATTAATTTATTTATTTAAACGTTATTAATAATTTATTTAATGCATTAATTTAAATATTATATGTACATAAAGCTATTGGAATAGTTAAGAGTCTGATGGCCTCTGCTTGCTCGTTCGCGTTATAAATAGGTTGCCCGGATAGGGATTAAAAAAAAAGAAACATATCAAAATCACGTGTTACTTTACAAACTTATCAAATTTTCATAAAATCGTAAAGAGGCGGAAGAGAATTTACAAATTTATCGTTCATCTTTCTTACGCGATATAATATTCCTCGACAAGAGATTGACGAGAAAGGAAGAGACGATACAAAACAGCGGGAGTGAATGCTCAGGAAGATAAAATAGTGAGAGAAGGAGAGAAAAAGGGGAATAAGAGAAAGGAAGAGGGACGGACAAAGAGAGAAGAGGGAGAGAGAGAGAGAGGAGGAAGGGAACGTTTCAGGATGCGATTACGACTTTTCTTGGTAGGGCGTCCAATCAGCAGTTATTTTTATAACGGCCGCCGTCGCGCCGTGCCGCACCATGCCGCGGACTCGTCCAAGTAGTGGTGGCGAAGTAGCACCGCGACGAGCAACAGTGGCCATCGCATGTTGCCTTCAACGAGCCAAAGTAGCCATTCGCCTCGCGTACAGGCGTTACGCGGTATCGCCGCGCGTTCCCTGCGGAAAAAAGCGTGCGAGAGATCTTATGATAAAAATCACGCACGGCGTGTAATCAACCGTCCGATCAACCCTCGTTTCTCGCAAACGACAGCGACGAGAATACTTAGTAAATTTCCACAGGATCACAATGAAATTGAACGAAAACGCAAAGAAGTGTTGGACAAGGCTTGCTCAGGACTAGATGGCTTGTTTTTTTTAACTTTTTCTACTTTATAGGTGTTAGAGAGAGAATAATTGAACTAACACATTAAAATGTTAGTTCAGTTATTCTCTAACACCTATAAAGTAGAAAAAGTTTAAAAAAATTATTAATTATATAGGTAAATTTTTATCTATAGTGCTAAAAAAAATACGAGTAGCATTATAAGGTTGAACGATAAAACGGCAACATTATGAGCTATAATATACATTATAAACTATTTTTAGAAAAATTCTTTTAATTTAGACGTTTTGTTTTTCAATATAATATTTCTCTTCAGGGAGGAGAGGGCGATCGACCCGAGAAATCCCACGAGCGAATGCGCGTCTTGGTACCATATTTGTCGAGTATAATCCTCCTGGCAAAGGTGTAGTGGGGGTAATTGACATATGAAACAAAATGTTTCATTTTATGGGTTATTGCGAGGGGCGAATACAGGCGGCGGGGTTGAGGGAGTGTCCGATCTAATAACGATCGGTTACGTTGGAGGCTTTCATTAACGCACGCATACACCCCCCCCCGTTCGGGCGATGTGCTGGCCGGTCTCCCCGCACTCAAAGGGAGTTTCAAACGCGCGAAACGGCTTTTCCCAGAATCTCGCGTGACGGCTCCGGAATCTATTGAATATAAGCTGTCCTGTGGAATATACCCCTGGGAGATTGCGCTCCTGAGACGAGGAGGGGGGAGATTTTTGCCAGTCATTCGACTGTTCCGTTCAAATAAGGATTAACTCAAGTTCCTCCCTACGACCTTTCCTTTTCTAGGCTTAAAAAAATTTTCCTGGTAAAAGATTAAAGAAGAAAAATTAAAGATTAAGAAAACGAAATCCTAAGATCGAACGTATCAATCGATACGAACTTCTTCCTAAAACCTGCTTTCCACATTTTTTGAAAGTGAATGAGATACCTTTCATCGGATGCTTTACGAGCTAATTTGCGGCTTTGCGGTTCACGCTGTCGTACATCTTCTCGTCTATGGCATGGTGATCAAGCAGTAATCCACCACAGCGCGATCCAGCAAGATATCTTTTGTAAAATCTACATCCGCATCTCGTTTCCGAAAAGAGTAAGGATCTTTTACGACGTAAAGTTCGAAAAACGAAATGCAAAACCCGGTGCGGGAAGAGGACGGACGGGGAGGACGAGGGGAAGAGAGAGAGAGAGAGAGATGATTTCTAGAGACAGGAGAGAGTCTCGTGCGGGTTAACTTTGTTAGCGCTTGGCATTATCAGGCCGGCAAAAGAGATTGGCATTGCGAGGAATAGCTGGGAGGGGGTGGAGTTTCATATGAAATACACGTGACATTTACTGCCTTCACCGGCTGGGCCCCTGCAAAGACGCAAACGCATTATAAATAGATCTCCTCCCTGTTTACCCCCGCCCCCTCCTCACCACCCCTTCTCACTCTCTCTCACTTGCTCTTTCACCCTTCTTTTTTTCTCCGCATCACTCGGAGTTCTCACTCCGGCTCTCCGGTCGAGAGGCTCGAAGATTAAGAAAGGTCCCGGGAGGAAAAGAGGGAGCACGGTACGGCCACAGCCGCCGCATAGACCGCTACAATCTGGTTTATAATCTTGTTAGGATTTCGCGGAAATATTGGCGTAATTTACGATCCGTCTTAGTGAAGTTAACTGTCGGAGAGTGCCGCAATGAAACGATGAAGGCGTACGGAGGGTTGCGTTCAACGGCTGCGCTTTTGTAGCAATGCTTATGGGTCTCGTCGTTGCGCTTCTCTGTGTCCCTTCTTTCCCCTACCTCCCCCTCCCCCTCCTCCCATCCCGCTGTCCACCATCTTTTCCTGTTCCTTTTTCTCTCTTCAATCGTCTTTTAGCCGTATATTCTCTCTTTCCGATTATTCATCCTTCAAAGTTCCTTCGCGAGTGTCACGCTAGCCAGTTTTGTATTTGAAATCTTCAGGCGAGTCGCGCGATTTGAGTACGCGACACTCATCGACTCGACGTGAACCGAGACAAACAAGAGAGACACGTAAATAAGTCGCAAATTATCAACGGCAAACTTTCATAGGTTTGCCTTGTAAGAGTGCTGCGGAACGAACGTAGTGTTTCTCCGCGCGTTAGAAACGCGATACATCATCATGCGGCCACGAATGCAACACCGTCGGTGGCGGGTTCCGCTATCGAGGCATCGAAATCTCTACCGAGGATCCATCGTTAACGATCTCCCCCTAAGAGCCACTTGTTGCTCGACGAATCAAATAATTGTATTTCCGTCAGCCGACGAGGCATCCCTGGGGCGTCGACTGAAAGTTACGGGCGTGGAGCAAAATAGAGAAGCGCTTCGTGGGTGGTATCGTTGATGCCTCTACTGCCTCTACTGCCTCTCCCAGTGTCTCCTCGTCGAGCGACATAATCCGAGAAAACAAGATGGATTGAATGTAGAATACTCGAGATCGATGGCAGATTACTCTGTTACGAGTATCAGACGCATAAGAAAATACACTGGGGTCCCTCGATTTACGCACTACCTTTTATACGCGATCTCAGTTTTACGTAGCCAGAAAATATATCTTTCTATGATATTTATTGAAATTATTCTATACAGTCGTGAAACTAATTGTCTGGACACAAGATATGTAAGTTTATGCTACAAATTCATTAAATATTACTTAGAATTTTTTTAAGGAAAACTCGATTGGAAACGAAAATCCTTGCCGGTGATTTTTACTTGATTGTACTTATTTCATCGGTTGATTGCTATGGAACACAGTACTAATAGTTACAGTGAATAAAATTTAAATTTGTTACGTATTTTTTTATACTGAGACTCCGTTTAGGCGATTCCCAATCGCGTAAAAAAAAAAAAAAATACGTGGAACAGATTACTTTACGTAAATCAAGGCACATACAAGCGTGTACAAGTTTGTATAACGAATCGACGTTTGCAATACTTTTTCGCGTTTGCAGAAAAACGAATTAAAAGATGTATCACACTTTCCTTCAAAAATCTAAACAGTTTCTTCGCACTTGTGTTTATTTTATTTCATCATTGGCTTTATTCTCCAGCCGATCTGGAATCCGTGAACGATGACGAGCGCGGTTTGGGTGGCCCTTCAGGAGTAACGATGAGATTCACGCATGTGTGTATCGAGGTTGCGTGACGACAATAAAATCTCCAAATAATATCGCGAGCGATAAAGTGCGCTCGCTTGCGGCGTCGGGCTCTACGGCTTCTTTGATAGACTTTACGACAAGCTCCGATTTGCACGCTTGCTCCACCAAGGTACCATGTGTACGATTCGGTTGCTCAAACGAAGCCGACTTTTTAAGCTTCGGATTTAAACGCGACATTCGAACACGTCGTTCGACACAATGCCTTTTACAAAGAGGTAATATCAAATGTTTCGCGTGCCAGATGTCTGCATCTTTTTGTTTTTTTTTTCCACACCATTTATTACGCTCGCAAATTCGAGGAGAGATTCGTGTGTCTCGACAAATTCATCAATAGAGAAGATTAATCAATACGTTCGAGGTCTATCGGTCGTGCCGTACTTGGAATTCAAGTACAGGGACAAACGTATTGTCTTTTACGAGAGATCCTGTCTTTTCGCGGAACGTCGCGCGTCGGTTCTACGGTCGTGCTCTTTCTTCGTTCGGGTTGTTCCGCCACGCTCCTAGGGGGAGTCAACCACGAAGAAGAAGACAGCAACGACGACGAGTCTGTCGTCGTTCCTTTGCTCGCGCATGGCTACTCCCACGGATACGCTTACGAGGGATAGTCGAGATTACTACCGAGGAGCACTTGCCAACAATGTGGCGAAGCTTTGATGTGACGTAGAATGGCGCGTTAACCGGCGCGCCGTATCTCCTATGGCCGGTTGCACATACGACTTTATTTCAACGTGAATGACAGGGGGAGGGTGATGATTGTTTTTCGATTGAGAAGCCGTCGTCTCGACAAAAGCGGCTGTACTGCTCTATCGCTTCGTTAGAAGCCCTCTAATCAGAGTTTAGACACAAGAGACATAGTAATCTGCGATTGGTTCGCGACGTTTTTCGTCGAGAAAGAGACAGAGACAGAGATAGAAATAAGGAAAAGACAGAAGGGAAAAAGAATAGAGTGAATGTATATCCTCCTCCCTCGCACAATTTTGATGTTCAGAACTCTCCGAGTTTTAGCAACTAGAAGCGACTAGAGGATGGAAGAGAACGGAAGGGAAGGGAAGGGAAGGGAAGGACGCGCTTTAGAAGCGCCAAGTTGGCAAATTATCTCGTCGAGACGTCAACCTCTCGTCGAGGGGTCGCGTATAAAGCGATAAATCACCGCATAAAACGTCTCTCACCGGACGACGATCGCGCATCAGGGCGCAGGAATGCCGGTCGTAAATTAAGCCCAAGTATTCGAGTAGCCGAGTAGTGAAAAATCGTATGAAAGACAAACTTGATTCTGCCGTGACGAAGATCGGAGACGCGAGGAGATCGGATGCTCGGGATGAAAGCTAGACGCATGTATCTCTCGGAACTCGAGCACTTTCGCGCCCGGAGACAGACACGTATCGCAATAATGCGAAATCACACTGGAATAAGCTGTCGTGATGGCCATAAAGAATTTAACGACCGACAATGCACCGCGCGCGTTATTATTCTCGTAACATTTAGCGCGAAATAATTATCGAATCTTCCGCGAACGCGACCGTCTCGCCGCTATTCTCGGGGTTATAAAACGGCCATCCAAAGTGCGAAATCTACGCTACGTTATTGTCCGATGCCAGATATAAATCAACCTATATCGAGCGGCGAAAATAACTTTCGATTCGTACTTGTCATTCTGCCAGAATAAGAGTTTACGTCCGTTGTGCACCACGTCCGTCACGACCCAAATCCCGGCCTCCACAGCTTCGGCGGCGGGACTTAGCGCGCGCGCGCGCGCACGAGGCCATTGCGACTATTGCGAGATGCGAATTCGTCAGGGGTCGTAAACTCGCTGATACGCCTTTGGGCTTTAACGACGTTAATCGCATCGGGATAAATCGTCATAAGTGGTAATGAAGTTTGTTCGTTAAACGTCTTGGATTACGCCGCGCGCGTTCGAATCCGAGAATAATCGTCAGAGATTTTGTTTTATACACCCCAATGCCGAAAAAATAAAATCTACAGTAAATTTACAGTACATTTTTTTTACTGATCAAAATTCACACCTACTTTTCATTTGAAGATTCCGAGTTCCAATGAGTCCTAATGTGTACAATAGAAACAAGTTATGACATGACTTATATATTCATAGTATCTGTTGAAAGTAGTTGATGATACGAGTGATTTGAATGATGATTGAGTTAAGAAGTAGGAAATTTCTTCATTTTTTAGAAATATTGTTGTAATAAGCTACTTAATTTGCATCTTTCGTTTAATATTTTCTAGATTTTATTTCTTCAGAAAATATTCATTAAATTTATATAGATAATAGTCTTATTAATAAATTATAGAGCAATCAATAATATATTAAAAAATAGTTAAAACTAATAACTTTTAATTGGGGTATAAAAATCATTCCAGGTTTACTCAAAAAAAGTAATGAGATGACTATTCCCGAGTTGAATAATATTTTGTACATTCTAATATGTTTAAGATTTAAATGCTATATAAAAATTAGTTTAGAAAGTTTAAATCCTCACGTTAAATTTTTACATAATATGGTGAATAGATAGCGAAATATCAGCGTTTTGTGTTTTCGCCTCGCCGAGTTGAAGCTATTTTGTCGACAACAAGTCGGACGTACGTTATAGAAGTCACCCACGAATTTTCGCTTTTGACTCGATCATGACTCAGGATGACTGACAATGCAATTTTGCAGAAAATTATTCGTCGACCGAGATCTTCGTGCACATTTTGCATATTCGTTAGTCATCATCATTCATTCAATAATGATCTTTTTGTCGCGTGTCCATCGGCGAGGTTTCAAACAGATCTGTAATAAAGAGCAGCGCGTGTTCGGTATCGCTGAAAACTTAACTATAGCCACCTGGCAGACGAGGGCGTGTCCTTGCGTAGGATTCAACCAAGCTTTCTTTCACGAGGGAAACGAAGGGCTGAAGACCATATGATTTATAAAACCAAAGAGATTTCGCGATTCCTTTCAGGGTGGAATGCGAGGAAAAGAGATAAGGCAAGGGAATGCTGTCTGATGAGACAGAGAGAAAGAGGAAAAGCGAGAGAAATGAGATGAGATAGAAATAGATACAATCACGAAACTAATCGGACATAGGATACTGGAAGTTTATTTTATGCTAAAAATGAAAAGCATATTTTTAATGGAAATGGCAAGTTTTCACTTCCAATCAAATTTTTCCTTAAAAATTCTGTTTGGTGAACATGTAATATAAAATAAACTTTGTTTCTGTATCCGAAATTAGTTTCGTGACGGTAGATAAATAGATAGAGAGATAGAAATAAGAGAGAGAAAGAGAGAGAGAGAGAAGGGATAGGCAATGTATCACGAACCCCCAGAGCGATCGGAGCCGTTGTGAAATATTAATAAGCAAATTAGTTCAGACTTAGTGCCTCGCCAATACCGAACCGCCAGGATGAAAATGGCCGTCGGCCGTCTATAACAGTCGTATTTTACTTCCCACGCTACAGCATCGCGCCGCCCGCAGAATGCGATATCCGTTCCTCGGCTCGTCCTTCTTCCGCTCGGATCATTTTATCCCTCTCTATCGTACCTTCCCCTTTCCATAGTGCGTTACATCGCGCACGGTCTTTCATTACGTCGCATGTGCGAAGATATCGTTCACGAATAACGTTTATGATGCGACTCGGTTGCCCGATAGGTCTAACAGCGTATACCCGCATGACTGTGTCGTTCCCATAAAAAATCGTTACTTTCATCAGTGCGTGAAAATAAACGTACGCAGACCTGTCGAGAGACTCGCGTCAAGTGCCGGTAAACGACAACGTCGGATCACCCATCATTGAGGAATCCAACCCTCTTTAATTTCGATAGACCCTAAGCAAAGTCAGAATAATGATTTTTAATTCCCCCGTGACAATCAGTGATTATAGAAAAATACCTAATAATTCATTTCGATCAAATCGAGAGCGACGTGTTTAAAGCGGTACGTAGACGGAGCGAGAGTCGGAGCGCGAAAGATAGTGGAATCTCCATAAATCAATCTTTACGCTCTAGGGTAGACAATAATTCCAACTGCGAGCGATGCCGACAGACGCCACGGACCGGGAAGTCGAAGCTCGTGCCTCTCGAGCGTTGGTAAACGAAGGCTGACTCTTGGGACAAGAATTCGACAATTACGTCACGAGAACGTAACGGATGATCGCCCGGGGAACGCCTGGCGTCGGGACGTCTAGAATGTGCGACGTCATCCTGCTAAATGCTTTTCGTTCGACCGTTCGCTCGTTCGCTCGTTCGCTCGTTCGCTCGCTCGCTCGCTCGTTCATTCGGCCGTCCGCGGGTGCTCGCGTGCGCACTATCTATAGCACTGAAACGTGCCGGAGAGCAGCCGGCGGCTCCCTCTCGACTCTCGGATGCTGGAAGCCATCCGGTCACCTGTCTGCTACTGGAAAATGTAGGTCGAACTCTCGCGCGCGCGCGACTGAATAACTAATTGGACAGGTGTAACGTTCCCGTGTTACCAACCATAACTGTCACGTAGACATGCGCGGTAGAAATTCAATTATCTACGACGGTCAAAGGTCAAGCTGATTCGAATTCCTGCATTCACACCTGGAGTAAATTTTCCGCTGAAGCAGGAACACCGGTAGCTCTCAATTCTCATTTTCCCACGTCTTATCTTGATTGACGTGCAATAATAACAACTCATTAAAATGTAATTTGATTGTTCGCATGATTGATCGGAAGGCATTTGTTTCTTAAAACAAAAAGTGTCTCGAGATCAATTAGAGAGAAATGCGAAAATTCGTGGAATCCTTTCGAAGAATGATCCATAGAGTCTCTCAGCTACCGGTTTCGAAATGCACGCTCTGTCAAGGTCCGCTCGAATACCACATCGAATCCACATTATAATAATTAATGTCTGAAGACTTTCGGGTTTGCTGCACGAAAGCGTCATTTTTGCGTAGCCTAGCTGCAATGCCGGAGGGCATCAATCAGCGCGCGGGGGTACGTCATTATTCTGGGATTCCAAATAATTAGTGATGATTGCTCGCCTCTTTAGAGAACCACGATTAAATTTAACACGAAACTTCTGCGAAGAGCGAGGATGTTGCACCAGCATCTCGATATATATATATACAAATGTAAATATATATTTCTATATGCATTTATTGTATTTGTGATGACTGTGTAATGCAATTTGTATACGTGTTTGTACTTATATCCGTATTTATATAAGAATACTTGGAGAGAATGTTCTCTTGAAATTTGCTTAAATTTTACTAAAATTTTAATAAAGCTCTTCCAAGTTTATATTGTCTCACGACTATTATGATATTTATAGTAAATTCTAAAAGAAGTATCTTCGTGTTATAAACTCGCACACGTTATTACGATAAGAAACTTTTTTATTTTTTAATTATTAAGGATTCTATTTTTCTATCTCTATTTTCTCTATTATTTTCAAGATGATACATTAGTGAACCTAATTAGTGCTAAAATGCGATAAATTATTCTTCAAATTCGATAAGAAAACTTAATCACGTAACTTCCACGAACAGCGGATACGATGGTCACGAAAGGTTTATCGAGCGACGCGACGACCAGGTGAACAGTTAATCGGTAGGACGGGTGAACTACACTTTGCGTAATTGTTGCAAAGTTATTTTGTATTTTAAAAATAATACTAATGAGATAACTCTCAATAATATTGATATTTTCTATTGTCTATGATCTGTGAACGTGTGCAAAAATCAATCAAACATTCTCGACCACTTGTAGTTATCCAACTTTGAACATCAGCATCGGCGTTGACATCTTTGCAAATGGTATTACAAGACAGAGAAATATATAATACATCAAATAGAAGCTAAAGAATTCTAATTTTACAGGAATTAAAAAAGTTGCATTTTAAAATTTTTGTTCACAGCTTCTATCTAATGTATATTTATAAGCCATACTCTGGATTATTTTAGAAAAATTTCACGCAGCGCAATATAATCTATTTGAGAATTAAAAGGACAAGAAGCATTCAAAAATTCTCAAAATTTTCTTCGGGATCAAATCTATAGGTGGTCTAAAGGTCTGTGTAGTGGCATTTTCGTAGCAACGTTTTTCAAGGAATTTTCACATTTAAGGTATATTTTACGAAATCCATCATGGAGAGAATACAGGTCTATCGCATCATCGCGCTAGGACTTTATTTCGTTTTATGGAAGGTATTCGAACCCAAGTGTTTATGGACAGGGTGAATTGACTCTCTCTCACTCTCTGTCTCTCTCTCCCTCCCATTTCAACCTCCCATTCTCTTTCTTTTTCTCTTTCTCTCTCTGGTCATCGTCGTTGCTTGGTTGTCGACACCAACTCGTCGATTTGCTCGACAAGGTCGTAAAGACGATAAAACGACATTGGAGCGGGTGCGAGATACAAATAGAGGTATAAACGGAGGTGTTAAAGAGAGGTAAGAGGAGGGACCAGTAATCTCGCGTATAACGTCCTAACATCTGAGCTGCGTGCGTCTAGATTTCGTCGATTTAATCGACCAACCTCGCGGTCCTCACGCGATTCTAAGTTTCCCGTGAATGTATCCGCTTGCCTTTTCGACCCGAGACATGCCTTGCTCCGACGATTTTATAGGCGTCCCTTTGGACCGGTTGAAGATCGATTCCCGGTAAAAGCTGTAATACGTATGAATTTTGATATTTATTACATAATAAAGACTCGTCGAGAATAACGTTTCGAGTTCTTTGAAATCTATAGGATGTTAGAGCGATAGCATTTTCTCCATGACATCGTTCGTTGCGCTGCATAAATTCTTTGAGTTTTCGTAATGCTTACCGATCTGGAGCGGGTTTTTTCATAAATTCTAAAGCAAAAATTCTGTCTGTATACAATATTCTCATGCGATATACGAGAGAGAGAGAGAGAGAGAGAGAGAGAGAGAGAGAGAGAGAGAGAGAGAGTGAGAGTGGAAGCTTATTGCCTTTCGACTCGATGAAAAGCTGATTCAAGCTCAAACTGATTTACGAATTTGCAATAGTATCGGTCGTTATCTAATTTGCATTCGGAATAGCCAAGGCCATCGGTGCCAAGCGCAAAGCACGGTACCGCAGGCAGGGAAGCCGCGCGCAAAAGAGAGGAGAAACTATTTTCGCGAGGAACGTTGCTTTCGCTGTTGCGAGGCAAAGTCAAACATTCAAACTAGTTGCAATATGCCGTGACGGCGTGCAGTTACCGAGTAACGGCATACGAACGTGCTCCCGGCACAAAATATCGAATAATAAGAAAATGGGAGGGAAAAGGGGGACGGCGAATCGTGCGTTCGTGTGTCAGCTCACCGGCGAATCACCGTCCGCGTCGTCTCCTTTAGTTGCACAATGGAAATATTTTCTGGGTGCGCGCGGGGCTCGAGAGAAAAGACTTATTCACATGTAAGACGTGCATGCACTAAGTATGCGCGAATCCGTGTGGACGAGGCGCATGCGAAATGAACGGAGGTACTAAAAGGTACTAAAAGTAACGGCTGCGCGGCACGATAACTATTAAGCCACCATCGTGGATCGGCTGGCAGGCTGCTCAATTTCATGGTGGTTCCTACTCCTCTGTCCTCCTTAATCTACAGTACGCACGAAACTACGAAGCCGCGAAGCGTTTACCTGGTGTTTAAACCCTGCAAAGCGACGAGACGCGCGACCTGAAGAAGAAAAAAAAAATCGGAGGACGAGAGCGCACCTATGAAAACCTATGTAATATCTTGTGTATGCAGACGTCACGTACGCGGTGCGTGTTCACAAGTGTGTAGCGAAAAGTGTTCGTGCCCAACACGTGTTCTCCGCGTTAATGCGTTACCCGCGCCGCGAGTAAAAAGGCATTTTTCTCGAACCGGCCGTAACGCGACGCACTGCTCCGCTCCGCTCCACTCCGCACTTGCAACGCACTTTTAGACTCAGAGACGTGCAAACCGTGTGATCAATTTACTCCAATGTATCCTTTCATCGATTCAGTATTCTTTTGCAAGCGTCGGCGAAACAAGAAAGAATAGTCATTGTCTGTAGTTTTACTCTTTGAGAGAAAACGATTTGCTATTTGTGAGACCAATTTGTGATAATTAAATGTTAAGATAATTATGCTTCAAGTTCCATTTTTAACGTCATTATACTGCTATAATGTTAGTAATAATAATATGCTACACTGACAAAAAATGGCTGCAATTGTAACAATTTAAATATATTTTTAGTACCAAAAATAACTATAATTTATAATCACTTTTGGTGCATATAATATATTTAAATTACAGTTATTTTTATCAGTGGAATGTACATTGTATGTAATTAATGTTAATTAATACTGCTATAGAAATGGATACTTACATTCTCAATTTACAGAAAATTATTTTGACATGTTGAAATATAAACGTTATCAAATTAATTTCTGTAAAGATTGAATACGAAAAAGATGATATCGCCATTGATTTGCAGAGTCTTTTTATCTTTGTACATATTGTGCGACAGTGTAAATATACATGAACATAATATGTGAACGCGAAGCCGAGAAGAAGCGACGGAGAGGGAAGTTAAGATAATAACGTATTCGATGAGGAGAATGGCATCACTCGTGCAGTCGTCCGTCGCGAGTATGAATTACATTGGCGATTGAAACTCGTTCGTAGTGGGGAAAAAAAAAGAAAGCAAGTGTGCAGACCTCGGGCTGTCGGAGGTGCTGAGATTTGCATATTAAATGGGTTGGGATTTATAACGGTCGGTCTTTCGAGTGGTGTTAGCAATATATGCGATAAATAAAGAAACATTCCTCGCGCGAATCGATAGCGCGCAAAGTCCAGTTTTCGCGCGTGTAAATATGGATTTCGCGCACGAGAGAGAAAAATAATAGAAAAGTAGAGAAGAGAAAAATCTCTCGGAAAATGTTTTGATGTGACCTGAGGTTTAAATCCCTTAAAGTATAATATACACAAAAAAAACAGAATTAAACATTAGTATCAAATTGAAATGAATCCTATCCTATATATTTTATTTAAAAATAAATGTTTTATATATATGCAAAAAATTTTGCTTATATAATTTTCTTTAAAGAATTTGATAATCTGAAATTTCAGCAAAATATTTATATTTTTATTTCAATAATAATAGTATTAGAACATTTTAATTTTTGCTTTTGAAGATATTATTTTTTTCCTATCCAATATCTTTTTCTCAACTTACGAAAATTATTATTGAATAATATAAATATATTTTTTCTTGATGAAATTGTACAAAATGTCTTCATGTAAACAAATTACTAGATTATCTCAAAGATCTCAAAGTCCTCAATTTAAAGATAATTATTTTTATCATCGTCTCGTACATATCATGCGTTCGAAAAGAGAAGATGGCACTTTTGTTTAAATTTATTTTTTTTTTAATTCTAAAATCTAAAATATTATAATTAAGAATCATCCTGCAAACACAAGGCGTGTAATTGCAAAGTCTTACTAATATAATTAATTAAAGTAGTTAAATCAACTACTATGTGCGTTATTGCTTTAGTATCTCTTATTCATCTCATTCAACATTGTTCGCAAGATTGATCGAATAATCTACAGTGTCCCGTCAGAAAATTTTCTGGATCGTTTAAAAATTATACTGAGTCTCTCAAACCGGTTCTCATCGCTATTCGGCGGCAGTATCGAACTAAGTTATGTCCCGCTTGCGCGAATTTGTGCGTTCCGCGTGCCTCGTCGGCGCTTTTGATATACGAATACCGCCATCGTGGCGGGTTCCAAACGGGTGGACACTTTGTTGCGAAACGACCTTAGTAATATCTATTACCGCGTCGGATTTAAAGGGCATTAAAAGATAAGTTTCCTGAAAAGAAGTTCCCGCCTGTGTTATACAAAGTATAAAATAAATACGATGCTAGTATAAAATTCCGCGCACATTGGCTTCTTTATGCTTCTTTATATGCTCTCTTTTATTCCTCATATAATGTCATTTTCGTCGTGTACAAACAGAGGAAATATAATTATCCTATCAATTAGAATGCTACCCAAATTATCCTCGTAAAGTTGATAACTTCTATAGCCTTATGTTTATTACTCTAATAAATATCGTACGATTATTACGATAAATGATCTTATTATTGCAAGCGTTATCTACATAATAAGTAACGTAGAAAGAACACAACGGAGTACCGCATTTGTTTGTCGGAAAATGATACGATGTATCGATTTATGAACCTTTTTAAACTAGGTAGCGAACGCTTTTGTAGCGTTCAAAATGTTAAGAAACCTATTTGTCTTTGTTGTGCCGCCGAATGATTTCTTCATTTTTAAGCATTTAAGACTGTTATTTTAGAAAATTATATTTTAAATTTAAAGAAAATTAGAAAAAATTTGGAAAAAATCAGAAATAACTAATATTAATTACAAACCAATTCTCAAAATTTCATCAAAAGTTCTGATATTATGCAAAAAGATTGGGGAACCTCCTTAACACACAACAGAAGATGCCATTTTTTTATCGTGCGAATATGTAAAGTTGTCGCACGTGGAAGAAAATACGAACTACCGTCGTCAGAGGTGATAATCGGCTAACCGCGATAATTTGTCCGCGCATTTGTATATCTAAAAAGCCGAGCGCCTAGTCTGAGTGCGATGATAGCAAACACAAATTGGTGGTGGCTGGACTAATATACCCGAATATGATGAATGGTCTTTTATATCCACGGACGTAGTAAGGTGTTATGCGTTACGTTAGTGTTGAATTATTGCGTGCGTGGGGCAGCCGCGCGTCGGCACAATAACGCAGCCCGCGGGAGGGCCCGGTCTCAGGGCCCGACCGGGTCTCTTTCTCTCTCTCTCTCTCTCTCTCTTCTGCCCAACGTCCCGAGCTTTTACCCGCGAGACATCGAGATACGCGCCCGAGCTCGATACCTCTTTCCCTTGCTTCCCTTTTTTTTTTCTTTCCTCGCCGCGATTTTAATCGAACCGCGTTACGAGCGAATCGAAAGATCAATCGGTATTGATCTCCTCGAGGATTTATGATCGTCGACTCGTTATTATCATTCATGAAGTATAATAACCCGCGAAACAAACGACGCTATTCGTTGCTTTACGGTCGCGCATCGTCGTGATATTTCATCCCCCGTTCGCACATTCATCTCACATTCTTCCACCTCTTAAAATTTCTAGATTGAAAAAAAATCCTATCAATATTTTTCGAATCTAATGATTCCAACTCAGGTCGATCAGTTCTCACGTGTTGCATAAGAGTCCGTCAGTGCCAGACGTTATCACTTTCCGAACGATCATTTAGCACCTTAGCAGCTCTTTACCGTACCAAATTACCATTCGTAAAATACTGACGCTCGACCGAGCGACGACTGGAAAGAGACAGACAGATATGTTGATCCAATCTACTCTAATTATCGCTAGGGACGTAGGCATAATAATAGCATCATCTCAGACTCAAAGTTGCGCCACAAACTTTGTAGAGAGGCGACGGAGGGAGAGAGGGGGAGAGAGAGAGAGAGAGAAAAAGAGGGAAAAGAACAGAAGCACTGACGCATCGCCGGCAGGCTTGATTGATGGACGAGTCGCCATGTTTATAATTAGAGCCTCGACGTTTCCGGTTCACTGTCTAACGCTCGGCCTGCGATTCGCCGTGGATCAATCTCCTTTCTGTAACCGCGTTGAAAAGTTTCACCTCGCCCTCGCGCGCCCACGTAGAGCTGAGCTGAAGCAGCGAGAGAGAGAGAGAGAGAGAGAGAGAGAGAGTCGCGGCTGCGCTAATAATGACACTATCTCGAATCGTTGAAACTCCTCTCATCTGTCGTGCGTGTGATGTGAAAGATGCGCGAGCACGCTATCGCGCGCGGATGAACGCGTGAGAAAATGTGCGATTTCACGGGCGTTGTTCCGCTTCGCTCGTCGATTCTAATTTCAGTGCTTTCGGTGCCGAGCAGATGCAACGTGTTATCGAACCTTTTAACCACGTGGACGTTTACGACGCGCGGTCGGACGTACCGGCTACGAAAATCCACGTGTGCAGGAAACGAGATGCGGGTCGCGGCAGTCACGCATATGTATCTCTCTCAACGGTCGACGAATTCAAACGGCGCGCAGCGGATCTAAACAAATTTGCAAAATACGTCGAGCATATCCACTTTGAAAAAACTCGAATGGTCTCCGCTCGCTTTAATACCGCCTGCTTTCTCAAGCTTCTCTTAATCGAGTTCCGAGCATCTCCGAGCGTATTTTTCTAAAGACGCGAAGTGGTAAGAGTAGCGCGTGACCATGACAAAGCGTGTGACGATTATGAGCGAGTTAAATATAAATTATAGATATATCAATGTGTGTAAGTCGAGCGCGCACCTTCTTACTTTTAAACATGAAAAATGTTCGCATAATATTCTCGCCTTCGTGTAAAGTTGGCAAATGTCGAGAGACTCTCTCTCTCTCTTTCTCGTCGAGAAAATTTTTATCAGTAGAAGAGTCCTTTTAACGCGTCACAGGAACAACCAATATTTGTAATATAAACTCCGTTATGTTACTTTGCCACTTTTTCGCAGGCATCGTGCCAAGTATCATGCATTATTTTCACGTTAGATCGCTTCATCGAATACATCGGGGTAATTATTATTCCGTTGATAGACTCACCTCTAGACTGCATGAAAGAGAAGAGGTTATCCAGGAATGCTTTTCGTTCCGGGGTATCGTCCAACTCGTACAACTGAAACAGAAAGAAATAAAGACAAGTGAGTCTCGTCGTAATATGCAAAACAAATAAGACATTTCGAAGTATCTTGCCACTAGCATATTAAATTTAATGAGGCGGCGCGGCGCCCCTTTTTCCGACATTTACAGAAATTACATACGTGTAGGGACATCTTGTGCACGATGATGAGTACATCTTCATTCCACGTGGTGGTACAGCATTATCAAATTATATTATAATTGAGAATCGTACGCGATAAGATCTTTTTATCAGTTGTACATGAAAAGAATTTACTCTTAAAACCGCAGTAGGATAACATGGAGATTTCGAGGAATATTTTACTAAAATTTATAATTTAACTAAAATATATATGCATGTATAAAATGACATACCTATATATAAGTATATATAATTAAAAATTTTACTAACAATAAAATTCTTCAAAGTCCACGTTGTCCCACGACTATTACGACTTCTATAAGAAAATTCTCTCCGTATCTCTGCTTACAGCAATACAATTCGATGTAATTAACCAATCAACATTTTTATGTCGCGTGCACGTTTATAATCGCGCAAATACTTGACTCCTCGCAATGCTCTCCTCGTCTCTCGATCGGGAGAATAAAACGTTACCTTGCGGCGTGGTAATAAAAACAGGAGTGAAACAAGTGTGCTCATAGCGACAGGCAGATTAGTTAGCTCCGATTATTAATGATTCCGTTTAACCTGCCTCATAACCCGAAACCCTCGCCGACTATACGAAAGCCAAACCCCCTTCAGGCTGGCGGCCCGTATTATCATATTTGTTATGTACGATGTGCTATATCTAATCTGAGACTTCCTAATTGCTTTTATAATATGAGCCCCGTACACCCTCGCTTTCTCTTCTCCTAGTGTCTCTCCGTATCTTCTTTTTCTCTGGCACTTTCTACATCCCTTAAACGCTCATTCGACAAGCAACTACGGGCTTGTTCCTTTTCCTCTTTCGACTCTTTCCGCCCTTCGCAATTCAACTCGACTCGCACGTCTGCCGCGACGATAAATTTCATTCAACTAATCGCGCGGTGTTTCGCAACACTATCTTTCTCCCCAAGGGCAAATAATAATTAATACGCTGCCTTACGCTCACCGTCTATCCCATCTAGTTTTCCACCTAGACTGCCCGCGGATTATGAAAGCAAGAATAAAACGAAAGCAACTGCAAATGCATGTATATTACACATTTGCATTTCAGTTGGTACTCAATGTACAAAGTTTTCTTGGTATATTCTTTTCTAAGCATCAACTCTTTTATATCTAAAACAATTAAGGATAGTAAAAAGTAAAGAAAAGTAATCAATACTGATCATAAGTATCCTGGAGCGATATTTATTTCTCCAAAACTAAATGTGTGTTGCGCTTTATTAATACTGATGAAAACTAATATATCATCTGATAAAAGATAATTTCTAGTTTGTATTTATGTTTCCAAGTTTTATTTTGAATTTTTCTTTAAGAAATATAATTTAGAAACAAAGAGGTACATTGGTATTGGTGACTTTCTTTACTTATTTTAATGGGAAGGCTAATTAACTCTTTATATTTAAACTAACCATTCAAATTCTATTTCACATTTTGTATATATTTTAGCGATGATATAATTAATGAGAGTAACAGTGTTCGCTCAATGCGATGCAGAAATATTAAGTAATACATCAAAGAGCAACGCCTATGTGAAGACGTAAATGTCGACGCCTGTCACGTGAAAAAATGCTGCGTGCACGAGATGTATGGCGACAAAACGAAATACGTGCAGTATGCACGCACGAGGCGCGTACATACAGCTGTGTAGAACGGACGGTTTCTCAGCGTGCAGTGGCAGGCAGGTGCCTGGAAATCGCCACCACGTGCAGTAGATCGTTAATCGAAGTTAATCGATGAAAGGGAGGGAGAGAGAGAAATTTATTCATACTCCTCGCTCAATTTTCGCGGCGAACCCCTTCACCCTCGCCCCCTCGATCTCGTCCGCTACCCTTGATGAGACGAAGCAATGAGACGAGAGCGTATCGTAGGAACGAAGGAACGAAGAAACGAACGGATAGACGGACAGCATTTCTCAAGGGCCATTTTGTACCACTTTCTCGTGTTTTTTCTTTGGCTACACGAGCGATGAGCTCGTTAGGGGCAGCCGGAGGGAGAGGACGAAGTAAAAGGCAAGGGAGGAGGGGACGGAGAGCATAGAGGCTGAGGGTTCAAGCGAGGTATATTGATTGATCTACAGTTAAGCGGACTGACGGCGGCCACGTGAGGATCAGGGGAGAAGAGCAGCTCTCTCTTTCGCTCGCTCGTGTGTACCTCACTACCGTGGTAAAATAAAGACGGGGCAACGGAATTTGCTCTCGATGATGCATGCGCCGCAGCCCCGCCCTCTCCTTCTCTCATCCACTGACGGCCGGTGAATAATAATTCCTGATACGACCGCCGGTTGATCGGACGACTTTCGTCCCGGGCAACCACGGGGACGCGGGACGGGGAGAGCCAACTTTGCTGATGATCGATGTACGCGTGCTTAGTAACGTTAACGGACTCGAAGGTGCCGTGATTATAGCGACCGAGGTGTATATACACACAGTGCGTTCGGTAAGAATGTCCGGTAATGATCGCGTTCGATGAACGCGAAGCGATACCTTCAAAGTTTTAATCATTTTCTCTTAAAGGATTTGTCAAGAGTGTCAAGAGCGTCGTTCATTGCCACAACGACGTTTGTGATTTTATTCTACTGATTGCGACCTTGTAATAAATGATCATCTCCGATCAATTTGCAAGTTTCGACTCATTGAAAAACACTTTGTTAGATATTAATATAGTTGGAAGGAAGTGGGCCACCTATACAGCAAATGTGTCATGAATCGCGCTTCTCGGACGTAAAGATCGTCGAACCGATTTCTAAGCTCTTCCTCGTTCTGGCCTCTTAACCATTGCGCGATGAATTTTATGGCTTCGAGACGCGAAACGCGATAGAAGAGACGAACGTGAAAGAACAAGAAGAGCTCTCTCTCTCTCTCTCACAAAGCACTTGGCGCGGCACACGTCGCTAGCTTTACGAGCAACGATTATCGATGCGCGACTTTTTTCTACCGCGTCAGAGATTAAGATAGTCCGCTTTCTTCCGGCCGGATAAAGAGCGTCGATAGCTTTGTTCTCATATATAAATGTTACAAGTGAAATAACAATAGGTGGAGAAGAAACGTAGTATAGAAATGTGGTGATCGTGGCACAAGAGTCTGCTTTCTGTGCCAGAGATCCGAGTTCAAATACATCCAGAATATATTAGATTTTTAATGGATCATCAGAAAGGCAATGGAAAATCACTGAGATACCTCTGCCAAGACAGTCATCATGGAGCATGCATGAACATGCACCAAGTGGAGGGTGGTGACATCACATCCAATTTATCAATAATTGTAAGATCAAAATTTGATTATTTTCAGTTATTATAAAGGACCGAATATAGAAATAGACATTTACAACGTGTCGTAAAAATCAACTACAGAAAAATCTTTCGTATGTTAAGTATATACAGAATATCGCGTTTATTTCTTAAGAATCTCACCCCTTTGAAATGAATAATAATAATGTAAAATTTCTATACGATCTAAGCCTCGTTCGGAGCAGGCGAGCGGGAAACATCGGCGAGCAGCCCGGATCCACACTCGAACGACTTATTATCTTCATTACATAATTAACCGTGGATCACTGTAAACTGAAAGTTGTCTCCTTGCATTCGCAGGAGGGGATGCGATGGTATATCGTCTGCGCGAACCTTTTCAAGGTATACGAATTGAAGGGTGTGTCTCGAACGAAACGGAAGCGGGCGCAGCCTTACGTAATGACTTTTCCTTTTGAGTTTCGAGATTAAGATACCAGATATAGGGATGACCATGAAAAGAAAACGATATCTTTATGTGCGAGGATATACAGCACTCTCAGCACGTTAATGCTAAATTATTGATTTCATAATCGACTCTTGCATTAGAATTGAGATAAAATTGACATCTATTCGCGAGTCTTAAAAACTCAATATTTGTGACATGTCTAGTTTTTATTGCGATATAATATCAAGGGATTGATGTGAGATATATACTTGAAAACGTTGAAAATCTATATCCTTTAGACATTTCTTTGGCTAAATTATTATTAAATAGTTTTTCGACACGCAAATTCGCTCGACCATGCGAATTCCGCGGTAGGTTCGCTTGAATTACGACAAACGTGCGAAGCGAGATAAAAATTTTATCGCTCGTTTCCTCCGACGGTCGTATTTGCTCTTTCAAAGGATTTGAGAGATCGTTAAAGCGCGAATGTGGTGTGATGCAATTACGACGACAAGAAACTTCATTTTATAGAAATCTCTCGGACGTAAATTGTTTTGGGCCCATACATATATATGTATCTAATGAAAAAAAGTAATATTAATAATAAAAATGTATACGAGCAAAATGGTTTTAAGTATCCTGTAATATAATAAAAGAAACATAAGAAAAAACCCATAAAACGTAAAAAACTTGAATTTTTTTTTGCCTAAAGATTAATTACTCTCGCTATCTTTCAAGAACGTCTACATGGAAAGAATGATTTTGCTGAAACACAGATCTGAAAATAATTATATTGGACCGTTAAAATTTATATTGGATATTTAAGCTGGTTGCTAGAATGTCAAAATTTTTTGCAGCAATATCGTGCTTGAGCGTCCTATATAATTATTTTGATAGTCCAATAAAATTGTTTTTGTATCTAGCTAGATTTTTAGATAGTATAGGAAAATTGTTTCCGTATAAAATTTGAAACAATTTCTTAACAAATTTGAAGCATTTCTTTCGCTCAACCTCTTGATCAGTTTTCGATCTTGTTGCTTTTATTTTGTGCATAAATTTTTACTTAAATAATGATGAAAAAGAATATTTATTATATATTTAAAAAAACTACAAAAAAATGCATATCAACTGCTACTATGTGTGTTTAAAGCAGCAGTAATTGGGAACAGTTACCCTAACTTCAATGGACGGCAGAAATGCGCTTGACGAGAAGAAAAATCGGAGTATGCTCGATTCGCCAGCGATAAGTGTAGGAAGATATCCGGTGGACGTTGGAAATGGCGAACTTTAAGTGGGGATATCAAGATCGGCGGCGAGTTATACGAGCGGCCATAATAGTCGCTACCATTACCCGCTTCCAGGACATTAAAAGATAGCAAAGGCAATTATAATCATTATGACGTCGAGCGGCGCGTACAATGCCGCTGGTGCGTTACGCTCCTATAAAATCTCCGTAACGTCCAGAACAACGAGTAGCCCGAGAAACCCGGCCTTTTCTCTCTCTCGCTACGCCCAGTAAACTCCACGAGTTGGTTATCGTGCCACATCTCGAATCAGCCCCACGCTTTAAGAAGCGACGCGACATGTCGGCAAACCGTTTTTAAAACTGTCTTTAAAAAAGAATTTCTTAAAGATTCTAAACAAATACGACGATAAACGCGTTAAAAAGTCGCGTAAAAACGATACGAGTTATGCGTGTAAAACTGATAAAGAGAACCTGTCAGTAAAAAAAAAGGGATCGTATCTTTGACAAATTGAATAGATTTTAATCAGTGCAGAAGCACTTAAGATAAATCTGTGCGTTTCTAAATTGTTGGGAAACGTGAGGTATTTCTGTTACATCGTGCAGACGGGAGACTTTTCTACCTGTTTTTGCTCGTGTTTTGGTTCGCTTCGCATTCAGACATTTATGCGGCACGATGGAACAATCGAGAGGGAGACGCCAGATAATTGCAGCCTCCGGAAAGTACTACAGAGTTCCGAGAAGATAAAGCAGACTCAATGAAATCGCAAAGACAGTGATTTTAGTTGCAAACAGTAGTTGTATCGGTAAATGACACTCAAATGAAAATAAGATAAAAATGATAAATGGAGCAAAAATACTACACAGATATAACTGATTGTGAGGTGGCTTTGCCAGGAAACGAGAAAATACGAGACTAAAACCGATTGACACTATCCGGGGTCGTTTTCTCGAAATAACGTGGATGGGGATCCACTCCGCGAATTCCCATTATAGGGGCGAAATCAATCGGCTTTATCCCACCGATATCGTCTCGCGGGAAGAGAAAGACCCATTCCGTTGTCCTTGGACAGCTCTAATCCGAATGAGGTTCCGTTCGTATCCACTCGCATTTCTTTGAACGGATCTAGCCTCGAATGAGCTACCAAGAGAAATCATTGACGTTTTTCCAACGATTCATCCTTACCATCTCGAAGCTTTCTCCCCGTTTGTCTCTTGTTTCATTAAATCGAAAATATTATAATTAAATTTCCAAGAAATATCGTACACACGTGCACATACGAAATAATGATAAATTATTACCGTCTGAGAGAAACAAAGTCATCGAGCAGATCTTATAGCGTTCCCATCGTAAAATGAAATCGGCCTATTAAAGGCCGGTGAATGGATTTCCACGGGCCTCCTACGCGAGTGCCGAACCGAAATGAAATTGTGAAAACAATCTCTAAGAATAATCAAGGCTCGTTGCGACGAAAGAAGTAAGAAAAGTTTACACGAGAGAAGGAGGTGGTGGACTCTCCATGATGTCGGCGTCAACAAAGAAATGTAAGAAACGAAATACTCCGTGGTCCCTTTGCGTCCTCCGTTCTCTCCTCCTCTCTGCCTCTTCCTCTCTTTCTCACACCCAAGAGCGAGACTCGATAGAGTCGGATTTTATGCTCGTAGCTGGAAATATTAAATCGCACCTAAGCACGTTTTATGTCGACCGCCTAATAATCTCCGACAACTGACTTTGACTTCTCCCTTCCACCTCCCACCCTTTTCCTCCCTTCCACGGTCTTCGCTATCGTCATTTCATTTTCGCCTCTCTGTCTACATCTCTCAACGGAGACCGCTCGAAAGCCCTCTGTGGGCGGCCAATGCATCCATCCGTGGCCCATAAACTCTTTAAATGTTCCGAAAGGGCCTCTGGTTTACTCTGTAACCCTTTCACGTTGATCCCTTCTTTCGCGGTTGCCAATTCAGAAAATACATAAAATCGAATAATCTATGTCGCGGTCACGATTGTCGTAAACGTGGGAATCGATCGCGAAATGGTCAATCGAAACGCGTTTAACGATTCGACGCAGACGTCGTTTATCAAGAAACGGTCTCGCGCCAAGTATATACAGAAATGTAGTACTGCCGCGTGAAAGACTACAGCGTATTCTTTACCAGAGAGACGGACTTTTTTTCACATGTATTTAGCAATCACGAAACTAATTATTTCGACACAAGATATGATTTATTTTTATACTATAAATTCATCAAATATTAATTTTTTAAGGGAAAATTTGAAAGTGAGAACCTTTGTATTGTATAAAAGATTGTATAAAAGATTATCTTGTTTATTTAATATTATTTCGCTCCAATTTTACTATTTTTTTTACACATTTTTAGATTTAAGTAAAAATAGATAAAGATACAAATAAGGTAGAATCTACGTTTTTTTCTTGTAATTTTATTTAAATTTTTCAATTTGATATTGTGAATAATAGACCACTTAAATTTTTTTCAATTTGATAAATACAAGTTTGATTCTGATGGAAACATATCATGACAAAGGTTTTCACTTCCAACCAAGTTTTTTTTTAAATTATAATATTTGTGAATTAGTAAATTTGTAGCATAAAATAAATTCCCAATAACCTGTGTCCGGACAATTAGTTTTGTGACTCTATTTTTTTTTTAAATGGAACTATTTAATTGAAAATACATAATCAACATATTTTAACAATTTAGCAAATAGTGCATTGATGACCAAGATAACGACAAAATTTCTAAGAAAATATTTCTTAAACAAGTGTAACGGATGTAAATATCGTTGCCTATCTTCGATTCTTTAAGACGAACAGTGAGACGAGAACCGGAAATATAGCACGCCTTACGTCGCACCCCTTCGTTACTCGCGGTTAATTCGCTCGTAAACGTCGACGGGAGAGAGAAGCCGATTGGCGAAACGTCGGACGTACAATTTCACGGGCTGACTGTGGCGACTACGATGATCGGGCTGCGCACAAAGTTACACGACGACAAATTGTCCGATCTAGAATGTATGACGCAAATATAGCGCGGTACGAAGCTGTGGGTGAGGGCGTCGATCCGTCAAGTGTGGCGTCCGCTTTTTAAGCAGAGTTGCTTCCAAGGCACATTTTTTTGCCGCATCCCGCGATAAAAATCCATGCGGCGCGTTAGCGCGCGGCTAATTCAATTTAGATAATAAACTCCGACCTGTGGCTAATATAAATTTGCGTTAACCAACGCGTTAGTCATCTTATCGCTCCACTCTTCTTTTATTATCGCGTTCGGACGATTCGCCGAATGACGTATCGTCGGCAGCTAATATCTCCCAGTGTCGTTGCTCCTAACACTCGTTTTTTCTCACACCTGCGCGTCGACGTAGCAGGAGGATGATCATCGTAACGAGACGCTTTCGTCGAAGATTTACGCTCGACCCGCGCGTTCCGCAATTTAATTCGGTAGCCGGTTCAATTTGATTGCGAGATATCGCGATAAAGGCCGTGCGCGCGACGGCATCCTTTCGGTTCGGAGCCACACCTTGATATTGGCTATCTGTCGTCGCGATGAATCCTTCTGTCTACATGTTCGGAGGTGTGGCAGTCATAAAAAAATCCTCAAGATATAATAGCAATGATTTGATTCGGCACAGTAGCGTAGTTAGACGTCTCTCCAGAGTGGCGAAATCGTAAACGAGAGATAAAATGTCGACCAAATATACGAAAACGAGTTCGATTAAATAACGATACCGTAGTGAAGCGAAGAACTCCAGAATTGTATGCTAAACTTTTTCACCGCCCAGATTAGGTTACAGGTAGCACGTTGACGGGCATCGAGGGTGGCAACGTCACGCGGCTTACGACTACGTCACTGAAGGACAGGGTTAATACAAGTCAAGAAATTCCACAGTCGTTTTCGCTTGTCCCGACACGAACGAGAGATAAAATTACGCGGTGCGAAAAGATGCGCTGGGATCGATTAACCTGGCGACGTTTGACGTAAAATACGGCTTCTAAGTGGCATTCGGTTGTTCGTGGTTCACTCTTTTAGTTCTCTTGTCTCTTTTCTCACTTGTACCGAGCGATATGCACGAAAGAGAAATGCACAGGCGAGAAGGACCATCTCGAAACGAGCGGAGAGAGAGAGAGAGAGAGAGAGAGAGAGAGAGAAGAGAAGTTGAGGGAGTGAAGAGTCAAGAAAGAAAGAAAGAAAGGGCGAGAAAAAGAGAAACGGGAGTCTCACCTCGGTACGGATCAAACGGAGCTACGTGAGCGCGCTTCGATTATAATAAATCAAGACGTAAATAATGAAGGGACGGATGGCTCCGAAAGCGGACAGTGGGATGGAGAGGGGGAGGGGGAGGGGGGAGGCGCGAAGAACAGGGCTGCGCGATCGGATCGTGCTTCTTCTTCGTTGCATCGTTGTTGCGCGTCGCACGCGGCTGTGTACGCACCGGGCGAAACGCACGAGAGGCCATGAGAGGATCGTAACGGGTATTAATGCCTTTCGCCCGAGGGATCGAGAGATCTCTTACCCATACTCGACTCCACCGAGTTTGATTTCATATTGTATGCGAATAGGCCGTTTAATGAGATTAATGCCGCCGCGCGAAGTCAATTAACTTTCACGAATGATATCCGACCCGCGGCACGACACCACGTCGCCGTGATTGATATTCGCAATTGCAGATGAAGCCAAGAGATTCTCGTTCACGCGTACACACGTATGTAATAGGAGAATCGCCTCGACATTTCGCGCGCGTCCAAGAATGAGAGTACACTCCCACGCAGAAACAGCGAGGGCATTGTCTACCGCGTCCGCCAAGTTATTCGAGTTCAGCCATGAGAAGATTATGCGTGTGGCTCGAATCCGCGTATATTAGTCGATGGAGAAAAAGATGGAAGGGGGAGGGGAGGGGGACAAGAAAGCGCGAACGCGAGGAGGAAGGGAAACGCGAAGCCTACGAGCTCTCTTATTAACGAGGAAGCGAAACAACTCGCACCGCAACGCTAATCGAACGGGCACACAAAACGCACCGTTTCTCGCCGTATGGCCGTATCAACGGCCATCTTTGTTTCTCACGAGAGCGAGCCGTAAGACGCGGTACGTCCGATGAGAATTTATCGAGGTATGTGTTTGCTAACGTAGAAAATTCGACCTCCTTCGTTGAAGCAAGAAGGAGAAGGAAAAAAGAGAGAGAGAGAGAGAGAGAGAGAGACGTCATGTAATCACTTTGCTGTCGGAAAGATGAAAAGTTTCAGCACTTCGTAACAACGATTGAAAAGTTATAAGGTCTAACACGTATCATTAACATTAGTGGATACTTGAAAGGTGCTAAGGTGCCTTTATAGATATGTTTAAAATACAGAAAGAGTAAAGTACCTCGTTCATTACTGTTTCACGATTAGCGTCAAGTCATCGATAGCGATCGCCAGAGTTCGCACGAGGAATGTTGCGCGCCACTAAACGCTGCATCGCGAAAGATAACGATGGAAGATAAGACGACAATCGTATTACGGAACGGGGGAATACGCTTGAGGCGTCGGCTGCCGCGTCGCCGCGTCGTCGC
>QKQZ01054316.1:0-26641 GCA_003595255.1 Solenopsis fugax | reverse complement strand
TATATATATATATGTAGGAAATTAGAAAAAACCATAGGGCAAATTATAAACATCCGAAATTGTTATGAGATTAGTGGAGCAGTATTCGTGATGTAGCATGCTAAATGTTAGGAATAAGAATCAGAGATCCCAAGTTCAAATTTTGAAATCAGCTCCGTTAATTTTTCCTAATTCCTACATATGTAAAATAAAAGTTTATAACATACGCACAGTCTTTGATTTAAAAAGTACGCGCAGATCTAGACTGTTGACCTTTAAACTGTTATAGCTTCGTGAAAAAATTGTTACAAGCTTCTCCTTTTAAAACCAGAAACATTATTGTATTATTTTTTTCACAATGATTTCAAGGGTTGACAATTGAAAGGTTGAATTGACGTGTACGTAACTTTTTTCAAAAAGTGTATAAGAATGTGTATGTGTATACAAGTTACCAAATGTGTATACAGTATCCAAGATTATCCGTACATTCCTTTTAAAATGGAGAGGATATGGTACTTTTTTATTGCAGATTCGAATTACATATAAAAAAGTAAGAAACTTTTATATTAACCATTTTTGCTAAAAATACTTTTTTCTAAAAACTAATCTTCTATTTAAGTTTATTTTATCACATTTACTTTTAAGATCATTTTAAACTTAATAGAGATATTTCTAGAAAAAATGTTTGAGACAAGGTTTTTATTTATTTATTTTTTGCGTCTAACTTAAACCTACAATAAAAAGTAAATGTAACCTATATGTTACATTTAAAAAATTCAACATCCGATCTGGATAGTCTATTTTCACTCGGAATAGAAAGTTGAAAATATCACCATTCGGTATAGTGTACTCGATTTACTCGTCAAAGCTTTTGTGGGATTTTTGATAAAAATCACTTTCCTTCATTTTAAAAAGGATGAACTGGATGATCTGGGATGCCCTGTATATAAAACATACACACACGCACATGTATGTATTTTATTTTTTAAGCTATATCCTGCGGTGTATTGGAAACACCACGATTTGGACGTAAGAGCAATTTCCTATTTGTGCCTGGGACGAAAGTGAGCTTCGAATGCAATCAGGACTTCACGTTGGTCGGTGATAAACGTCGAGTGTGCCTACCAGAAGGACGATGGAATACCCCGGAATACGGATACACGGAATGCCTTCGTAAGTATTCCTACGCTATTATTTAACGCATCAGTTTCTCACTGCAATCTTACTGTACCTGATTAACGATCTTAAACGAGGTAGGAGAATAAGGAATGCAATAAGGTATAACGTAGAGAAAATATTTAACGGGAGCGCATTTATCGGACCAGTAAACTCGAGGCGAGACTCAAATTCCATCAATTCGTTTTAAAAGTTAAATCGAGTCTGATCTTACCAGTCGAGCAATTAATCAACAAGAGTCTGTTTTCGCCAAAGGGAGCTCATAGAACTGCTAACAAACAACATGTTGAACGGTTTGACACGGTTTTCATGTCTCTCATCTTTTCTCCCTTTATCTCACTAAAAAAGAGTTTGGCAATAGCTGTCAAATGTTGAGTGAAATAATGCCAATTAAACATTTCATTAATATAAATATTATCAAATTTAGTTATATTTACTGAATATTTAGAAAAGTAAAATTATTTTTAATAATATTAACGAAATGTTTAATTGGCATTATTTCGTTCAACATTTGGTAGCTAAAACCAAACTATTTTTTTCAATGCTCTCTGATGTTTCTCATCATGTGATCTCTTTTTCTTTTTCCTAATTCTAACGGAATTTTGAAATCAAAGTGTTTCCCTCTTTCTCGTGCTGCGATTGATACGCTTTGTAATATAAATATAGGTCACGTCGAATACGTTCAGCGTACAGCGTGGACCGTAATGGGCATTATTTGCGCCGTGTTAATACCTGTGGTGGCCTGCATCGCCTGCGGCTTTATTTATATCAAAAGGAACCACTCGCCGGGAGGTTCGATGAAATCTTGGCGTTATTCCGAGCGCGATTCTGGTATCGACAATGAATCCACGCTGAAGCAGACCGCGCCGTTAAAGTACGACGATAGGGCCATTACACCAATTAGCGACACTAGCACAATTGAAACTAATACCGGCCCTAAGAAGCGCCGTAATTACGACAGAGTGTACCGCACCAATGAACCTTTACCCAATAGACCGGATATTGACTTCGAGGATAAAGAATGGGATCTGAAGGACCCCATCTCGCCCGCGGGGTCGGATTCGGGCACGGACTCGATTAGAAAAACAGGCAGCCCTACGAAAGAGAGCGACGTTTAGATATGATATTCATCTTTCGTTAGGGTGCATAATAATTGTGTAGTGGAGATATATATTCTACTCAGGCGAAATTACTTTATTTACACGCGTAGTTTTAGTCAGTATGTATGTGTGTATGTAACCATGACAATATATCTTGATTCCGATTTTAAATAACGTACATACATCTTGCACACGTAAAATTAATATTGCTCGCAAAATATTAATTAATTTCGTGCGCGATTGATTAGAATCTAACACAAAAACTGCAGCTAATTAGTTTCTCTTTTGATGATGATTTAAATGATATTCCGAATATGACTCCATTATCATTTATCATTTCCGTATTGTTCGAAGTCGTTCTAGTGTACATTATAGATAATAGAGATACTATATGTACTGTTCTTGCTGTGGAATAGAAATAGTTACAGTATTAATTGTATTCAGAGTATACGTATTATTTCACGTATATGTATCAATAGTATCAGTTGATATATTAGATCAAACATTACGTGGTTCTAAGCAACGGTTAAATGCAATAGCAACTATTTAATTGTATAATCGGTTTGTATAATTACGCTAATAGTACTTATGGCAATTTAATCGCACGATATACTTGTGTTCACGTATTGTAAAAGAATTTTAATAAAATTTTATACATCATTAAATAAGATGACGGAAATTTCTATTCCACATGCATGCACAGTTAAAAAACATCGATTCACATCATTACGATGCAACATTAGAACAGCATTAGAATGGAATGGAAATTTCCACTACAGTTGTGAATTTTTCCAATCTTCCTTTTTCCTCTCCTTCCTTCTCATTTAAATATTTTATTTAATCATTGTGAATAATTCATTTAATAATATTGATGTTTTCTATTATTAATAGAATTAATTAGAATTTACAAGTTTCGCTATTCTAGTTTGCTATTTTCTGGCACGGAATTTCATGAGATTTTACGGTGAATTGATTTTAGATGTATTATTTTGGTAAAGTTAATAGACGAAATGCCAATAGAAGGAAATTGTTTAGATTAAGCATACGAGCGTAAATGACTGCAAACTGATTGCTTTTATCATTATCGTGTGCTCCGTCTAAACATTAAACTTCTCTTCTATTATGCTTTTGCTATTGGATATCATCTATGGATGTGTTCCTTTTTTATTGGTAGTGCAATTATCATGATGTCATAAAAGTCCACTGCCGCATCAATTCCAAAATTACTTTGTTACTGTCAGCAGCATGGTGACATCGTATTTCAAAACAGTATTGCAATAATCGCAGTAAACTGTAGTTTTTGCTTCAATTCGAATATTGCTTCAACTTTAATTTTTGAAAGTTTTCGACAAAATTAATCGATTTTTCATTTTCATGCAGTATATAGTATTTTTCGACTTTACATTCATCTGGGCCTCAACACATTTATTGTCCTTTATACAGTCTCCTCTATACAAGTCTTTAATTGTGTTAAATCCTTAACGGGGACTAGAGGTTATAAACAAACACATAAGGCTATTTCATGTTAATATATTTAATAATATTAAAGTTTTAAACGAAAGCAAAAGGTTTTATCCGAGATCGTATTATATTGCAATAGTCTCATCTCGAGAGCTGCAGTACTCACAATGGCTACTATTTATGACATCATTGATGAAACTAGATACTGTCGCAGTATACTCCCTGTTAATAGCAGAACAATTTTTCAGTAATGCCAATACTATCCTGGCGGAAAAACTTCTACACAAATTTAAAAAAAGCTATAAAAATCTACATAAAAATGATAATATTTTTCTAAATTTTTGTAAATTTTTATACTTTTGTAGTGCGTCATTTTTGTTTTCTATCAATTTCTTAATGAAACTATAACGAGCTACAATATTTTATGCATTTCTAAATAGCTTATCCCCTAGCGGAAAAATTTCTATGAATAAATACAATGTTACTAAGAATAGAAATTTTTTAAAATTATTTATTTTTCCGTAAAAATATTTTTTTTAGATATGTTTATTTAATTATTAAAATTAACAAAAGTGCTCCAATTTTAGCATTTTTTAAATAGATTTTTATAACATTTTTTAAATTTGCATAGAATTTTGTAGAATTTTTTCCGCTAGAATAGCAATGTAGGTCGGAACACACCCTATATAAAATAACAAAAATCTACATAAAATATTTATTACTATATATCAGAGGAACAATATGTAATCCTGAAGGAACTATTGTACAATTCACTGTAAAACTCCGCAATTTTTCGTAACTAATCGATAGCAAACACGCGACGCAAAAAAGACATTTCTATACATCTGGATTCGATTTTTCGATTACTCGTCTATGCTTTTTTTTATACGTTCGAGTGATATAATGTACGACATGTTTCGTTATACACACCGCAGGTCAGCAGGAATATAGCTCTCGTACAGCGGGCATTACCACTGGCATAGTTCTCGCTTGCCTGATTCCCATTCTGTTGATAGTCGTTTGCGTCGGATATCGGATCCTCAAGAACCGCAAGAAGGAACGTGAGCAGGAGGAGATCTTAGCGAGGTATCGAAACCAATTCCACAGTGATGGATCTCGTACACGCGATCACGACTAAACCGCTACGATTGACTATATTTCAGAACGCGGCAAGCGGAGCTGCAGCGGCTGCGGAAGATCGGCGAGGACGACGAGTCCATCCCGTACAGTCCGAGCAGAGCCACGGAGATCAATTAGAGGAGATTTTATATACCAAACTCTTAGGAATTTTAGTAGAACTTTTTTACGCTACTCATGTATCATTTCGCGTTATTTACTTATAATGCACCACTGCCACTCGTCGGGCATTTTGTTGTCATACCTAAGTACATATTTATTTAAGTACATATTTACGAAAGACTAGATGTAAGGCGGCGACGTGAGATTTCATGGCTATTTTCTTCTTTTCCATTTTATATATATATATACCTATCTATAAACTTATGCAATGACAAGAGAAGCCAACGCTCTTTCTTCAAAGATAATCATGCTTTTAAAGCTAATTAACCTTCAAGCTAATCATATTTTCCAAGCTAATCAACCTGTCAAAGATAAAGATAAAATAAATTAAAATAAAGGATTATTATATTTTTTAAAATACCTCACAAGTGGCAGATAATATTCCGTCGCATCTATTACATTCTTTCTGCAGGCAGAATTTACGGATTTACCCACGAATGGAAATATGGGGAATCACAGACATCTGTAGAGGGTCGAATGTAACAAAAATGTTAAGCAAAATTTTAGGAATGTGTTCATCATACTTTTACATCTATTTTCAAAATAATAAAAATTAC
The DNA here is from genome assembly GCA_003595255.1 of Solenopsis fugax. Classification (NCBI taxonomy): domain Eukaryota; kingdom Metazoa; phylum Arthropoda; class Insecta; order Hymenoptera; family Formicidae; genus Solenopsis; species Solenopsis fugax. Next base: position 21,069 of record QKQZ01054316.1, on the reverse strand, counting down.
AGATGTTTTTATATTGCATTTTAAAATAATACAAAAGAAATAATAGCGGTCTACTTGGATTAAAAATATAATTTTAATAAGAAGTGCGCTGTATTAAGAAATAATGAAAAAATCTGAAATTTTATATACACAAGTACTTTAAGCATTTAAAATGATTTACATAAAGTTTTGTACGTTGCAGAGATTGTTTTGTAAATAAATAAAATTTATTTATTTATTTACAGCACATCTAAGCTCAGAATTAAATTTTGCATAAATCATATCTTGTATATTTAAAATACTTATACAAAAAAGTTTAAACTTCTGTCATTTTTTAAATTTTAGTATTATAATAATAAGAAAAATAAAAATAAATAAAATAAATAAATAATAAAATGTATCGTTTAATAAAAATAAATTGTTACAAACATTACTTTCATATGTATCTAGTTTATTTAAAGTATAAGTATTAATACAAACACTTATCTAAAACGGGTGTATTAACATATTATTAATTTAACAAAAAATTATTATTTATTTATCAATCATTATATCTTTTTATGTTTATACAAGTCCAAAAGTGCTTAGTGCTTGAATTATTAGTTTATTATGAGTTTATTGACAATTCTCCATAACAACATTAACATTTGGATTAGTGACGATATTTTTTATTAGAACCTTACGTGCATTTATCCAGGTTTTCAGGGCAGACGTAAATACTAATATTTCAGAAACACAGTTGAAAAATTTGTATTAAATGTAACATATATCGCATGTCCACTCAAATTTTTGTGTGTGTTAATTTAACACAAGATGACCATGTTAGGAACAATCCAGGAAAAATTTTTTATATATAATTATATATCGAATATGTGTATAATATTAAAATATAATAAAATACAATAATTGCATATAATTATATACAATTATAGTATATAAAAAAAATTTTTCCGGGGATCTAAATATATTATGTAAATAATTAACACAAAAAATGTAACACTTTAACACAATTTGGAAATAGAATATGGAAACATATTTCTTCAGTAAAATTAACATTTATAATACGTTAATACGTACATTTTATTTATTTACCTTGGAATTTATATATTAAAACTCTTTAAATTATTATTCTGTTATTTCTTTATTTATACATTATGTTATTTTAACACAAAAAATGTTAAATATCAATTTATATAAAAAAATTTTAAATATTTAAATTACATAATCACATTGTGTTAAATTAACACTTGGATACGTTAAAAATTCAATACAAAAATTTTTAACAAGGATCGGTTTAAATACAAAAATGTTTTTCACTATGTAAACCTTTTTAGAATCGCATTAACATAATGAATGTTTGTTCTTTAAATGTGGGGAAAACACTTTTTAAAATTTTGCTCAACATTTTTCTTACGTATAACTCATAAATGTAATACGTGTAATAACAATACTAATATAATGCGCATAATATGTCGCATCTACGTGATTTATAATAATTTACATAACACACGTGCGGCTGGATCACGGTGCCGCCCGGAGCCGTGGTATAGTTTCGCTGCACGTGATGGAGACGCGGCCGCCATCTTGCGACGGGAACGGGTCGCCGGCACGTTTGTTGCCGACGGCACGGCGTTTTACGACAGCGCGAGAAAGCTTCGGTCGCGCGGCGGTAGTTGCGGCACGTCACTCCGCGACGACGTTGCGTCGTACGTACGGTTGATTGCAGAAGGAGCGCTCTTGCGTTTTCCGTTCGGCCGGTGGGAGTGCTATCGCGTTATCGTCGCGACGGGGCTAATTGGGACAATTTACGTCGTCGCCGGCGACAATAACAGCGGGACACGTCGCCTCGACGAAGATAAAAATAGAGAAGGAAAGAGAGAGAGAGAGAGTGAGTGAGAGGGGGAGAAAGACGGAGAGTAGCACACGACGACGTCCGCGTCGCGCGCGCCAACGTGTCTCGCTCCGCGGAGAAATCGCGGCGGCATTTCCGCTTGTCCTGGGGACCGCACCGCCGGATGTACGGTACGGGAGAGACGACAGTCGAGCCGGCGCTGGATACGTACTGGTAATCACGTCGTTATTGTCTGCATATATATCGTCGCGAGAGCCGCTGCTTGTGACTTCGCGGCGGCTTATGTGTGTGTCCACTTCTAACAATGTAGATGTAGACCAACTTTAATCTTTCGGTTTAAAACTTTCTCTTTTTATCGTTTTCTAGTTCTCACAATTATAAAAAGATAAACAATAAGTTATAAACTGAGATTAAAGTTAATCCTACAGTAGTACTCATATTTTTCTGACGTTAATACTCTGGATGAAAGTTCACCCACATATAATTGAGATTTTTTAAATACTTTTAAGAATTTAAAAATCTTTTTTTTTTACTTTATAGCTTGCAAAGTGTTATAATAACTGAATTAATACTATTTTAATGTAAAAAGTATTAAATATTATTTTAAACTATTAAAACTATTTTAATAACAAAAACCATATTAATTTTTAATCTTTCAGTTTAAAAATTTTACTGTTTTTATCCTTTTCTAGTTTTCACAATTAGGAGAAGATAAAGAGTAAGTTATAAACCGAGATTATAGTTAACACTAAGGCGCTACTCATATTTTTTTTCACGTTAATTCACTGACGAGTAAAAATTCACCGGCATAATTTAGAATTTTTTTTTACATTTTTAAGAACTTTTTTAGGTTTTTTTTTTTAATTTATTGCAAAGCAAGGTATTAGAATAATTGGACTAACACGTTTTTAATGTAAAAAAATATTAAATATTATTTTAAATTATTACAATTTTATAATAATTACAAAAATTGTACTAATCTTTAATCTTTCAGTTTTAAACCTACTCTTTTTATCTTTTTCTAATTTTCATAAATAGGAAGAAATAAAAAGTTATAAACTGAGATTAAAATTAACACTAGAACGCTGTTTATATTTTTTAACGTTAATTGTCTGGATGAAAATTCACTCGCATAATTAAGAATTTTTTACACTTTTAAGAATGTTTTTAGATTTTTTTCAACTTTATAAGTTGCAAGATGTTAAAATAACTAGACTAAACTATTTTAACATAAAAAAATATTAGATATTACTTTAAACTATTAAAATTTTAATAAAAACTGTAATATTATTAAAAATTGTGCTTTAATCTTTTAGTTTAAAACTTGTTATCTTTTTCTAGTTTTCACAACTAGGAAGAGATCAAGAGTAAGTTATAAATCGAGATTAAAGTTAACACTAGAGCGCTACTCATAATTTTTTCGCGTTCTTTGGGTAAAAATTTATTCGCGTAATTGTGAAATTTTTTTTGTTTTTAAGAATTTTAAAAAATTTTTTTTTACTTTTAAGTTGCAAGGTATTAGAATAATTAAACTAACACAATTTTATTATAAAAAATATCAAATATTTTAAATTATTAAAATTTTAATTACAAAAATTGCACCTTTAATCTTTCAATTTAAAACTTACTCTTTTTATTTTTTTTTCTAGTTCTCACAATTAAAACAAGATAGAGAGTAAGTTATAAACCGAGATTATAAATAAATTAGAGCGCGCGCGCACTACTCATATTTTTCTGATACTCTGGATGAAAGAAAATTCATCCACATAAGATGATTAAGATTTCTTTTATACTTAAAATTTTTTTTTATTTTTTCCTACTTTATAGTTTGCAAGGTATTAGAATAATTGGACTAATATTATTTTAATTTAAAAAATTAAATGCTATTTTAAATCATTAAAATTTCAATAACAAAGATTGTACTAACCTTCAATCTTTCGGTTTAAAGCTTTTTTTAATCTTTTTTTAGTTCTCATAATTAGGAAAAGATAAAAATTATAAACAGAAATTAAAGTTAACCCTAGAATGCTACATATTTTTGTGACTCAATTTTCTGACTCTGGGTAAAAATTCACCCTGATAACTATGAGAATTTTTTTACATTCTTAAGAATTTTTCAGATTTTTTCCACTTTATAGGTTGCAAGGTTTTAATATAAAAAAATATTTATTAAATTTTATTTTAAGCCTTCAAAATTTTAATAACAAAAACTAAACTTGAATTAGTACTTGGGTGAAAATTCACCCACAGTAGCACTCTAAAGTTAATTTACATTAGTAGAAATGGACGTTAGTGGACCGTAAGGATGGACAGCTAGATGTTTATTTTACTTTCGAAATTTCGATCTAATCAGACTGATATTCTTTGGAAAATTGGATGAGCGCGATATTAAATAAGTTTGTAAAAGAAGCTACACGAGATTGTAGCTCTCGTCACTTCTTGTTTCATTTACATTCTTGAATAATTTGTTAGCACTTCCCATTACTTCTTGTCGTATCGGTAAAAGAACTAAAAAAATAAAAATAAAATAAAATTGGACGAAAATGCAGCGCTCTGTCGGCGTTCATGAATAATCGATTCGTTGTAATTGAATCGTATAGTTCAGCGTAGTGTAACTGTGAATGACACTCGAAGCCTGGCATGTGAAATAAAGAGTCAAGTTGAAATTTTTTGGTCCTTTTTTTGTCACCGAATGTACGGGTGCACGTTACGAGCACGTCACTGTCCAAGAATGTATGTCGCATGTGTGCGATTAGCGGTAGAAAGGTAGTCACAGGATGGTTCAAAAAGAGCAGTACAAATTGTAGGAAAAGTCCTTTGACCTGTTTTATTGTTAACCATGTTATTTTTATCCATGTTATCTATGAAACTATCTATTAGATATTTATAAAATTAAAAATATATAGTTTGCAGTTTGACTAGCAAAAATGCTTTGATCCACAATTTTAACAATAAAGAATTATGTATAAATTATATATTTAGTTTAACAATAAAGAATTACATATAAAAAATTATCCATTGTGTTTCAGTATATATATGAAGTAAGTAGTTTTAAGAGTTTTCATAATCTTATAAAGTGATGCATATGTATTCTATTTTATATTTGAATTATCTGTATAGTTAAGTAGTTGTTTAGAAAATATTGTTTAAAATTACACATTGTCAATTTTAGCCTTACAATTTATAAAATTAACAAATAGAAAATAAGCAAATGTACTTTTCAGTAACACATATTGTACTTTGCAAACGTAAAGGTAAAGATCAAGTTTTGAAAAAGATAGAATAAAATTTTATTTTTGTTAAGGTAAATCTAATATGGAATTGTATTATTGCCCTTACGTTATTTTAGTTTGTTCAAGTTAATTTTTATATATTTTATGTTTTATATAAATGTTTTGTATAATGTAAAAAAACGTTAAAAATATAAATTTAAAAATTTGAAATTTTCTTAATTTCTCTTTATACAAATTTTATTGATCAGAGCTACGTCATGGGTTGGTGTTGTACTTTTGGCCAGAATTCAATTTTTTTGTAATGTTAAAAGATATATAAAAAATAATATAAATCTATAAAAAATATATATCGATGTCAATACTTGAAAGAATATTTTACAATTATTTTTGTATTTAAATAATAATCTATTATATGTTCTTTGCTTCCTGTTTCTTACTTTTTGCCTATTACCTATTTGTCTCTTCGTATTATTTTATTTATCAACAATCATATGTTTCTTATCATGTGTTGTTTCTTGTCTCTTTCGGAGTTCGTTAACTTTATCTTGCCAATTTCGATAAAATAGTGCACAAAAAAGTAAAAAGACAATAGGTAAAAAGTAAAAAAACGAGAAGCAAAAAGCACATTGTAGATTAATCTTTAGATACCAAAACGAAACTTGCACAGTGGAAAATATAAAAATTTGTCAAGAATACACTACCTTCCCCTATTTACTTGAACTCAGCTTCGTTTTAATCTCACACGAAATCAATTTCAAGCTTTTTTCATTCATTTTTAATTATCCAGTATGATTACATAGCGTGTTTTCATTACAATTGCATAAACGTTAATAAATAAATATTATCTTCCATTGTATTTCTCTCTTCATATGAATAGCAATTTAATCTTTTGTTGCTAAAATTATTTGTTTTGAATGTTTTATATATAATAGGTTCTCAGTATGAAGAAATTTAGTTAAACGTTGAAAGTTTAAAATTAAAAAATTAAATATTAAAAACATTAATTATTCACGAGTTGTAATTTTAAAGCAGAAATTTAAAATTTAAAATTTAAACAAGAGAGATATTTTAGTTATAAATTATAAATTTATTTGTTTTTAATGTTTAACTTGCAAGTTATAAATTTTCGCGGAGCGGAAACGGGAAATCGGTTTCCATCGTACTTCAGCTGCCTGATCAGGTAGAGAAACAAAAAGGCATTTGAAAAAGGAAACATTGTTAAAATCAGTCGCTCGAAAGTTTAATCGGGTGGTAGAAAGTCAATATATATGTATATATCAGGCTTCGTTTATTTATCGACGCAGTTTGATATTAATGTCCGCCTGTTAACGTGCGCCGAATGCTGATGCATGAATTCGCATTCGCGGCATAATTATCCTCCCGAATTTCTACGCAAGGAATACAACATTTTCATTTATGGCGCTAATTTGCATGCATTATGATTGCGTCGCGCTCGTAGTTGTTATCTGTTATAACGTGAGGAAATTGGATATAACGCATTCATAAACCCGCATGTTAAACATGATCTATTGACTTTCATCACGCATGGGTAGGTATCGAGCGAGCCGCGGATGAACGAAGAGTGTGCGCGTTTATTAATAATGTCCCGCACTATACCAAGATATTATTAAGCGCTAATCAAATTTACCATAATGGCAGTGTGTCATACTTTTGCAAACTGGCTGCCGAGGATTGGTTGCCTTGCCATTCACTTAGCGCATGTTTGAAGTCGACTGCAATTAGACGGACCTCGACTCGGCATCCTTTCTTATCGAGCATCAAAGATAATGTTTCTCGGTAAATTGCAAGGCATGGGAGTAACCGAGTTTTCCACTTTTAAGAAGGTTCTCCAACTTAGAATGGTGGAGAGAAGTCACGTGAATGTCATATTTTTTATATTTTTTCATATCTTTTAACTTAAGAGCTTTTGGCCATCTTCTAAATAATAAACAGTGAAAAAATTGAATTACACTTGCATTTACTAACAAGCAACGTTGCTACGTTTTTATTACAGTACGTATGTCATATTTGAAAAAGATTGTTTAATTCGTGAACATTTCATATATATCCTCATACTTTATTTTTTTCATTCCAAAATGTTTTTAAACTCTATTCATTCATATATAATAGTTTTTCAAGATTTTATTTTTTTTTGTTTGCAATTCAATTATTTAAAACTCTTTCCCAACTGTTTTAGAAAGTTATTCCCACAGAAAAGATTTTTGGATTTGATACTATTACTCTTCTACGTATTATAATTAATGTAAGATTGATATAGGGAGACAATCATAATTATTGTTGAGGGAAGAATATTTTATTCTTAAATGGAAAAATTCTTAAATCTCTAGAATAAAATGATCTTGGTGCTATTCCATTAATTTTGTCAGACAGATTTAAATTAGAGTAATTAGATAATGAAAATTTGTGCAATTTTATAATATTCTTGATTTAACAATGGGGCTGATTCGAAGAAAATTTAAAGAATTTTTTCCTTATAAAATGTTACTATGGCCCACATGGGAACTCATTTCGTGGATATCAGACATGCCTCGCAATATAAAAGTCTATAAGGAGGACTAACTTTTTTTGCGGATGCATTAATTATAAGGTCGTCAACTCTTTCTTACGAGAGAGCGCTTGTCCATACGATCTCCTTTTGATGTAGCGATTAATTATCGTGCTCTATCTTTATAACATTGAGTAAATTTTTATTTTAAATGTAAGAAAATATAAACTGAAATTTATATATATTACTCTTGTCCCAAAGCAATAAGTCAATCTTACTTAAGGGCATTCCACAATACGTCACAAACATCTCATCGCCATTCGCGAAATAATTGCGACAGCCAATCAAAGAATTAATAGTACCATTGTTACGCTTCTGATTGGCTGTCGCAATTGCTTCGCGACTGGCGACGAAGTGTTTGCGACACATTGTAGAATGCCCTTTAATTCGAGAACAAGAATTATAGATCTCAACTTAATATTGCTTTATTTTTGTATTGTTTAAGATTGCAATAAAATTAAGTAGGTCAAGAATATTTTTAGTTTTATTACTAGAAATCCTTTCTGGAAGGGTATATATTCAAACTCAGAAAAATTGTTATGGTTATTATAACAATATTCTCTACGTGTTTGGAAAAGAAATGCATGTAAATTTAAGTTATATTAATATTATATTGAATACAGATGTTAAAATATGCCCATCTATTCCGATTCTTATAACCATAATTTTTATAAGTAACATTCAGTTAGAATGTCCCAGATGGTTGCTTCAATCAAAGGATTATTGCTATGTCTCTAATGTAGTCTGCAGAACAAATAGATTGAGATATCTGTAAGATATAGTTGCACATGGCACATTAAGAGTTCGGTTTTATTACAGTAATAGAATAAGCAGCAGCAGTAACTCGCGAAGAATTTTTACACATAAAATAAAGTGTATGTTATTGAGAACATTCTTGTGTTATTTATATTCGTTAGTGGAAATGTCCAACGTGTAGTATGCCAGCAGATTAGTAGCAACTGTGTCCGCATTAAACTCGTGTTCTTCCAGCAGAGTCTGCCGATATAATCTAAGCTAATTTAATGGCAGATTAGTGATAGTTTCTGCTCAGACAGATTTCTGTTGCCAATTTGCATTGAACTGCTAAACTATAGAACTGTTCTGTTTCTGTCAACAATTTGCTGCTGAGTGAACTACATGTGAACAGATTCTATTATATTGCTGATAGCATGCTATCGTTGCTATCTGATAATACGATTATATTACAGTTAGATTACGATTGTGACATCTCCATATAGCAGCTACATTTACTAAGGTCAGGGTAACCGTATAGATCGCTTCCAGAATAGTTTCCATAATTCTTGTATATGGATAGACAAAAAATAATTATTAGAAGAGAAGGTAATACGGTTGTAAGCATGGTTATCCCTATTATCTCCTTTATTAGGTGACGAATTTTAATATGTCAACACACAATAGTCGACAATTATTATAAGGCAGTTTTACTTTTCTGCATTTCGAAACGTTTAACATTTTTAAACTTGAGCGTACTATCATACGAATGTATGTAATGGACATACGAATATATGTCGAGTGTTTTTTGTTATTTAACTTTTTATTCAGCTATACACATTTTAAGTTATGCAAAATTATTCAATAGCATAGCATTTTATTAATATACTACTTAAGCGAGATTTTCATATCGAAATATTTCTTCAATAAATCGATTGTCATTCTAGAAGACTACGTTCAGAAATATTAAAAATATCATTTATCCTTGTTATTTAATGTTTCTGAACGCAGAAAAATTCTAAATTAGGAAATTTCTAAACGATGGAAAATTAAAAATATGTAAAAACTAATCGATTTGTCAAGGTAGGCCAAGAATAAGTAACAAATTAACGGATGTTAATTAAAAATATTTATAACCTGTAGTTATGATATAACAAATAATATAGCGAAACAAGTTTCAACTTTACTTAGTCTTTTTCAGTCGCAAAAACGCAATAAAATTCAACTATTAACGGATAATAAAAATTAAACGCAAAAAGCATAAATCAATAAACAAATAATATAACGAAGCAAGTTTCAACTTTGTTTAACCTTCTTCAGTCGCAAAAACGTAATAAAATTCAACTATTAACGGATAATAAAAATTAAACGCAAAAATCATAAATCAATAAACAAATAATATAACGAAGCAAGTTTCAACTTTGCTTAACTTTCTTCAGTCGCAAAAATATAATAAAATTCAATTCACTATTAACCGATAATAAAAATTAAACGCAAAAAGCATAAAGCAATAAACAGAAACAAATTGGATTGGCATACATATTAATATCCATGGAATCTGCGCTTGAGCATGATATTAATATGTATGTCAATGCGATCTGTTTCTGTTTATTGCTTTATGTTTTTTGCGTTTAATTTTTATTATTCGTTAATAGTTGAATTTTATTATGTTTTTGCGAATAGGACTCATCTTGATTACTAAAAATATACAATTTTTTAACCAAATGCTATATTTTTTAAACAAAACAAATTTTTTAAATTTATTTTTGGAGTGGCTATATATTACCATCTTATTTTCTCTTCCACATTATGCAGTGTCGTCACATTTTTATAAATTACGTCTTAAATAATAAATATTTCATAAGTCTTTAAGTCTAAAATCTATTAAACACTTTGGCAAATAAAGTCGTTCAAGTTTCAATATACAATATTGATTATTAACAAAATTATTGAATAAAATGTAAATGAGTCATACTCTCTTTTCCTCTATTCTGTTGAGGCAACCTTAATTTTTTCTCCGTGAAGAAAACTATTAAAAAATGTTTAATTAAAAATTTGAAAATATTTAGGAATGTCTACATATTAATCATAAACTTATTCTCAAAATTTGGTGACTTCATGTAAGAACTATATAAGAACTTTCTTATATCATGTGAAAAGACTGGAGAACCTTCTTAAAGCATGGGACGCGGGGAACTTTGGTTGCACGTATCTCGTATTAATTCTCCTCTCTTTCCTAGATTCCAACGTCTAGCCTAATTTATTCGCGACATCATATCGCGAATTGGGAAACATGTACGGCATATTACAATGGCTCGATCATGGCTAGGATGTCTGTTCGGCGTTTTAGTACCATCCGTGGTCTTTTATTTGTACCTGCTGCTGAATGGTAATTGCGACGATCAATACGTTACATCGATTCCTCTTTAGCACTGAAAAGCATCATAGAACGTTGTTTCCAGTCCCCTCTGCGGAGATAGGCAAAACGAGCGTCGGAGGGAAGTGGCGATCGTTATCGGTGGGGATGGAGAGATCGAACTTGCGGACGGAGGATCGCTCTCTCGAACGGTCGCAGTTAAAAAACAATTTCGAGGTAAACGCTCGTAAACCTTATACTTTCATCAGCGCCCGCCATACACGCCAGCGATTGATGTTCTACATTTTCAAGGTGAAATGCGACACGATACATGTAGCCATGGTGTGTGCCGGATACAATTCAACCTTCGCTCTCGTAACCGTAGTGAAGTCCATTCTGTTTTATCGCACGAATCCGTTGCATTTTCATTTGCTCGTCGACGAAATTGCGAGGAAAACGCTTTCCACCCTGTTCCGAACGTGGGATTTGCCACATGGTTTGTACGCTTTTACGACAGGGCACGCACTACCCCTTTGTGACGCACACGAGGAGCACAGAAACCTAATTTTTATACACGTCTGTGTTAACATGGCGCGCGAAGTGTAAAGAGAGGGAGTTGGAGAAAATTACTTTTCCGACGTAAATATAAAATGCGTTTAATTGAATTTATTAAATTTTTCAATATGGGTGCGTAGTTTTATTAAAATCGAGATTTTTGAAAAAAAGTACGAAAATATTCTCTTTTTATGTCATATGCGAATATTTTTTATCGTATGTTATCGGGTAGATGCGTGTCAAGTGAAATCGCGCGAAATACCTCTTTTTCCCTTTTCTGATCACTCGAAGGAATTATTTTAGTAAATGTAACGTTCTACGAGGCTGAGGTTTGGGTGCCGAGGGTCTCCTGGATACCGAACAAGCACTATTCGGGAGTGTATGGTCTCTTGAAGTTGATACTGCCGGACGCGATGCGGGAGGACCGGGTGCTCGTACTAGACACGGACGTGACCGTTCTGACAGACATGTACCCGTTGTGGAAAATGTTCAAGATGTTCTCGACTGGTCAGACTCTGGGTCTGGTCGAGAACCAGAGCAACTGGTACGTGAAGGCGTTGTCGTACGGTCAGCGACCGTGGCCGGCCCTAGGTCGCGGATTCAACACCGGTGTGATGCTGATGCACCTGCAACGTTTACGAGACGGAGGGTTCGCCACGTCCTGGGAGAGCGTGACGAAACGCGTGCTGGAGCACATACCGGAGACCAGCTTGGCCGATCAGGACGTGATAAATGCGGTGATCAGTGAGCAACCGACTATCGTGTACAAGATAGAATGTACCTGGAATATACAGTTGAGCGATCACACGATAAGCGACACGTGCTATCGCGACACGAATCGCATAAACGTATGTCCCATTGTTACTTCGTTTGTACCGTTGCCGAGACCACAGGGAAATGAGAATCGATCGACCTTTGACCAAGCGCGTCCGTTTTACTTTTAGATCCTTCACTGGAATTCTCCACGAAAGCAAGACGTTCACAATAAGCACGTTAACGAGTTCCGGAAACTGCACCGAGTCTTCCTTGAGATGGATGGCAATCTATTGCGAAAGCGTTTATTCGGCTGTGACAGGCACGAGAGCGCGCTTCCAGTGAGTTAACAGAGAAAGAGAGAGAGAGACCCTAAAATCCCCTGGTATTTCATTTAATGCGACTGTAATGACTTTTTCATCGCACGTGCATTTTTTTTTTATATTTTTAGTACAACGAATTGAGTCCGTGCCGAGAATTCGAGAAAGGCGCTACCCTTTTATATCGCACGCATGCTTTCCTTCTCGAGTATGAATACAACGTGTACTCGCCGACGGATGTTGCTCTAGTCACTCAGTGTAGCATCGAGAGGATACCGCTGTTGGAGGCGTTGTCGAAACACTGGCCGGGGACCATAAGCGTCGCGCTTTACCTGACCGACGCGGAGGTACAGAATTTCCTGGAGTTCGTGCGCGGTTCCGCGGATTTGCGGACGAGAAGGAACATCGCTTATCACGTCGTGTACAAAGACGGGGTGCGTTGTCTCTGCGCTTCTGCAATGCAACGACGAATTAGTAATTGTCTAACGCAGAATATAAACGGACGCAATTTTTTAAGTTGCAGTTGTTAGAATTTAAAAAATTCATGTATATCACGCTTCATGAAACTATATTTTTAAAGATGACATGTCGTTAAACATAAAACTCTAACAATAAGTAATAAAGTAAACAAACGAGACCCAGACTAAAATTAACGAGTTTCACATGTAAGATGTAGATTTAATAAAAATTTATTTCATTTAACAAAATCGAGACAGAACTTTATCTCACGTTGTGTTTGCATTCATTACAAACAATGTAGGCTTCACCATAAACAGTTTATCATCATCATTACACATTAACATTTTAGACACGGCTGTTTTTCGTGAGATAATGACAAATTATATCAATCATCTTTTCTGTGTATCACTTATAAAATTTGACTGTAGATTCGATACAATTGACTCTAGAGAGCATATTTAAAAATGCGAGATTCAAGAAACACTTTGTAAAATATAATCTTAGTTTCATTTCTAGTAACATTGTACTTATGGAAATTGCATGCAATTACTTTAGGTATTATTCGTCATATGATTGACGGCTGATGGGGACCGAGTAAGTCGAAACGTTCTGTCTCGATTTTCGTTAAGAGATCATTCCATTGTGTCAGTTATAAAAAAATTATTAAATAATAATGTTTGTAACTTCGGCATTTGATGAAGTAAACTCTTCAAAAAAAATTATGGGTGCACGGGCACTTGTGCTGTGTCTGAACAAGATTTCTGAAATCAAAAATTCTTTTTTCGTTTTAAAGTATATGAGTGTAATTTCAACTAAGCGTAGGGATTTTTTGAAACAGTAATATTTAACAAATTGATACAGCCTGAAAAAAGTTCGTTATTTCACGAAAAAAATCGTTACTTTTTTTTAAGTTGTCTTTCAAAATTAATCGACAAACCATAATTCAATTTAAAAAATCCTACAGTTAACTGAAGATAATTTTATTATGAACATTCTGTCAAAAATCAAGTCTTTCGGATAAAAATTGGTCGAAATATACGAGACCTATGTACGAAAATGTAGTTTCGAGAAAAACGCGTTTAAAGCTACTAAATCACATATTTACTTCCGATGCGAATTTCATCATAATATTTTAGAGGTATATTTTTAAGACTTACAAAAGCACTTTTTAAGCATTACAGAAATGAAAAAAAATTGATTTTTTAAATCTGTGGGATCACAGTGAGATGATGCCTTAAATAAAATAAATCTTATCTTATGTAAAGCTCCTTAATTTTGGAGGTCTGAATTCCGTTAATTTTATTACTTTGTAAATATGCTCGACTTATTTTATATTATTACAAAACTAATTTCTATTACATTGTTGCATTGTCCCTCGATGAAAACTCAATAATTAATTCCTCTTTTTATATATTATCATGTTTAATTTTTCAGGATCTTTACCCTATTAATTATTTAAGAAATACTGCGGTATCATACGTACCAACATCATTCGTCTTCCAACTTGATGTTGACTTTTTGCCGCAATTTGGGCTGTATGAAAATATTATGAACCATATCAATCGCTTAAATATCAACGAATCGGATAAAGTAGCTTTGATCGTGCCAGCATTCGAAACTGAGCGCTACAGGTAACTCCCCATTGTCGCGATCCATTGATTAGATTGTTTTATCGAGAAAAGTCGTCTCTTACAGGTTCACGTTTCCTTCCAACAAGGAGGAACTACTGAAGTTTCTTAAACGCGGTATTTTGTACACGTTTCGCTATCACGTTTGGACACAGGGACACGCCGCCACAAATTACAGCTTATGGCGAAATAGCACGGAACCTTACCAAGTGCGTGCGAGATCCGTAATTAGAAAAACTGCCGATAACTGTCGGGGAGAGACACCTTATATATATTAATTACTTTATTAAAGATGAATAATAGATGTACGTGCATGTAAAAAAAAAAAACAATGAATGCATAACAAATGATCCGTTTTAGGTTTCATGGGAGCCGGATTTCGAACCTTACATAGTAGTTTCGAAATCCGCTCCGCGCTACGACACTCGATTTGTCGGATTTGGCTGGAATAAAGTTTCATACGTGACCCATTTAACGGCGCTAGGTTATAAGTAAGCCGCAGTAATTTTATTCATTTCAATAATGAAATATTCTGATCCGGATCTGATTGACGTAGCGCACGATTTAAATCGAAAATTGAAATTGCAGATACATCGTTTTACCAGACACCTTTATTATTCATCGACCTCACGCTCCTAGTTTAGATATCGCCAAATTTAGAACAGATTCTGTATACAGAAGGTAATGTAATATATATAAGATGCTTTTTATTTTTAAAAATTCAATAAAACATTGCAATGAAATAGCAAGATGTCTGTTTGTCATACAATATTTTTTTGTGTTTCTATTCTACTTACAGATGTCTTAAAAAGTTGAAGGATGAATTTGTCAAAGAACTGATGACAAAATACGGTGAGACTGCACTATCGAAACTAAAGAAAGAGACCAAAGAAGAGAAAACTTAAGAAATTATATAATTTTTACGTTTTAGCATACAATGATGTATAAGAATTCAATATATTTTTACTGAAAATCTGTTTTATAAAATAATTATAAAAAATCTATATATCACTATTTTCTTAACAAAAATATATATCCTTTTAAATAAAACCTGCGTTATTTATTTAGCAATCCCTCAATAACAATAATAAAAATACCTGAAAAACAGATGGTAAAAATGGATCAGATTTGGGGTCGGGAAATATTTATTAAAATTTAACCCATATATTTAGTGGAGTGTACAGAGTGGTGCTTTCAGTACATTATTGTAATATTACAATCACACTAAATATTTCATTTATAAAATATGTATAATATTTACAGCGCCAGTATGTTAATACATTGTACGTACAAATCATAATCGCGGCCCGAAAATTCATTATTTGAACCATCGAAAATTGAGACGTTTATTACAAGGCAAGGTATCTTTTCCATAATTAATTACAGTAATGACGACAATAATGGCGACATTAGTAACCGTATAGCCTAAATATAATCATCGTAGCAATACATTAAAAAATGTAACTATATTAAAACATAGCAATGGTAATAGAAAATCAATGATAAAACTAATCATACAAATAGTAAGAATAATTAATAGGAATAACGGTAAAAATATGCCGTTTACAATGATGAAATTTTTCCTCGATCGTCGAACATATTTCTAACGTATGTAGAATCTGGCAGAGAAACGCGGATGTTACAATTTCGGATTAAGATTATCTACAACATACGACACGCAGATATAAATCATTTACATTCACATTATCATTCCGACTTACATATCTTGATAAAAACATTTTTCGATCTTCTTAGCTCCCACAATCTCACAGTACTCTCGTCCGGGATTACAAAATTGCGCCAACGAAACGTTATTATCCTTTTTCTTTTGATTCACGATTCTGTAGAGAGATGTTCGTTGGGCAACGAGTTAGATGCGATCCTTACGTGACATAGTGTTCAACATTTGTCAACAGAATTGTTATTTATATATTAGCGGCGTTTTCGTATATATATTTTGTATGCTTTTATTTTACTCGTACATGTTACGTTCTTTCTTCATCGAGATTTAGCGCCAGTAGGTGCAGCAATTAGGCAGTTTTAACAATTGTTTATACGCTAGATAAACGGCTTATCAATTAATAAAAAACGATCGTTTTGTAACAAGTAATAATAGAAGCAAACGAACGTAGTTCGACTTAGCTTCAATCGATGTTAATTAATGATAATTATTCATGTTTACAAATTTCACTATATAAATATATATGGATTAACGAATTATTTCATTAAAAAAGGAACACCCAGTTTCACGTAGCGTATCTCGTAAAAGTTAACTTAGGCGAAATTCACGATGGCATTGCGCATCACCTGATATAAATGTAATTCCTCTTCTATCGAGAAATAGCGAGAAGACTGTGCCCATAATGTACGTAAAATTAGAAGACGCTGTCCTAATTCTAAGATTGTCAGTCTTGAGAGACGAGAATAATTAAGTCGGTCACCGAATACTTCGCACGCTATATAAAAAAAAATAAAGTGAATTTATTTTGTGCGAGACAGAAAATTCAATATGGTAAGTATAAGGAATTCGCAATAAAAGGCGGAAAATCTGAACATTTCTACGTACATATGCTCGTGTGTCAGGAATGCGTATAATTTAAAGATGCGTATACTCTAAAGAATTCATGTCTTTTCCTAAATGTCTTCTCTAAAATCCTATTTGATTCGAAGAAACGAAATTGCGCGCAGCTAGTTGGAATATGTGTGACCGTTTTGTATGCCGTGATTGCAAAGTACAAAATCATTCCACGGAATGTTGCAATAAATGCAAAATGCTGAATACTTGGCGTGATACGCTTTAGGTCTGTACGGAACGCTTTCACTGAACTATACACTACGAAACGCACGCGTCTTATAAAAAGTGTGTTCTAATAAGATCCGTAAATAATTGCTCGGAAGATTGCGAGTTGGACCGATCTATTGGACGGTACCTTCGATTGACCGCTCATTGGCAGAAACTGAAGCATCATATCGATAAGTTTAATATATTCACGTTTATCTTTTCGTAAGAGCAAACGTTTGCATATAAGAAATCAGAAATTAATTTTAAAATTATTCAAAATATTTAATAACTTTAATAATCAACAATTTTCATCAAATATACAACCAATCTAAATCGTCGAAAACATTTAACAATTTTAATAGCCAATGGTATTAAAATTATATAAATGATATTAATGATATGCGTGATATGCGAATATATTAAAATTATTGAAATGACGTTAATACTATTAATTTCGGCAAAAATTTCGATCGAGCTCCCCGCTGTGTGCAGCACGTACAAAACGGTAGCAGCCTAAATGAGCTTGCTTGTGTCAGTCGTAAATTACCTCCTATTTTAATGTAAATTACCGTTACACTTCGCGAGCACGTACAAATCGAAGGGCATTGGAAGCGAGGAGTGTGCGTGCACGATATATGAAATATCACGCAAACGACATTGCGTAGTAGTTGGCAGTTGGATAGATAATTGAGCGCTGAGAATTCGCGATACAACATCGCGATATCGCGAAAGTGTTTAACGATGTCGGCCTTCGTTCGTGCAAAATCGCATTTTTAATTTTGTCCCCGACTACGCGCGTCAACTCCGGACAGTACACGTCCTTTTGTTTTTACTCCGGCGATAAACGGAGACTCACATATCTTGGGAACGTATAGCCGAATGTAAAATCTTCAACAAATGAAAATTGAAATATCTTCAATAACTGGAGAACAATTTAAAATAGAGCCATCGGATTTCACATTATGTACAAAAATAAAGAAAGAACTTTGAATTTGAAAAACGTTCGATTGCTTCGATGACATTTAAGGGGTTTTATTTGAGGATCTCGGTTATCTTCGGAATAAAAATAAAAAATCGTTTAAACCTCGATTACTTCGTTGTCAAGGATTAATAAGTTCCTCGTTACGAGAAAGCGAGAGAAAGAGAGGGTGGAGAGAGAGGGGGGGGAGGGTTCGTACGGAAGATACGTGCGGTCGATGGCATTTGAAATAGACGAGATAGATGTTACTCGGTCCCGTGATCAATCGGTGTCGAACATCCGCGGCGCGGGACGCATAGGTGAGACAGTTTCGCAATCGCAATTCAGGGTACACTCGGCGACAATCAATAAATTATCCCCGATACCGGGTATGACGTACGTACATTCGCTTCGTTAACTGTCGGATGCGCGCAGCACTTTCCCACAGTGTTAAATGGAATGCGTGCGTGGATCCGTCCGTGCGCGCGTTATCCCCATCGCGAATGTATCCTGAGGGATTTGAATGACGGGGCATCGACAAACGAGATCGATCCTCCGGCAATCGGCCGGGTGAGACGTCGCGTCGCCGGACTCCGGAGAAAGGCGCGCGATGCAAAATACAAAATTACAAAAATATACTCGTGGCGCCGGTTAACGACCGGGCCCGTGCCGTGCGGGGTTTCCATCGTGTGTCATTTACAATATGGACAGCCGTACGGATAGAGGGTGCGATAGAGAGGGAAGGGCGAGAGAGAAAAGTGGGAAAGAGAGTGTATGTACATGGCACGGCACGGCCGGCGGTCGAGCTGGGCGAGCCGCGACTCTCTGCTAGGCCGCTTGTAAAATACTGTTTCTCCGATGTTCCCCGATCGTGCGAGCTCGATTTTTTTTTTGTTTTTCGCGCGCGCAACGAGAGAAAGCGCAATCTTCCTCTGGTATGCGCGACACACGTTCAACGACACACGTCTTACGGGAGTAAGAGAAGGGAAAAGCACACGAGAGGGAACGACGTTGACGCGCGTAGCATTGATTCGACGATCACGGAGAAATGGATGGGGGCGCAAGGGGGACGAGAAAAATCGTCGTGGATGGAAAAATCGGTTGGCACTGGCCTACGAGAAACCGGGAACGTTTCTCAGGCTGTCGCGGCGCATCGCGACCGAACATTTTTCTCGCGCGACGAAAGCTAGACGGTAACACGCCGCAATAGTCGTCGTCGTCCTCGTCGAGCTCGTCGATTTTCGCGGCGCGGCGCGGGCGAAAAATCGAGGCGACACGACCGCGCCGCTATTTTCTCCGTCGCGTCTCACCCGGATGTCTGTCATCTTTGCGCCCGAGCCCGCAGTCGTCGGACGCTTAATACTGTTTGGCGTAATCCGGGCACGAAAAGCCCGGTTTTTGGAGATGGCGGAAAGAGGGGAAGGGGGGAGTGGGATGGCTCTTGACCGTCGCATTTTATGCGTCCGCGAATCAATCTCAAAGTCGGAGAACCATCGTCGCGAAATGGAGAGAGTAGCTCGGAAAGAAAGACGGAAAAAAAAAATTCATTTCGCTAAATTAAATTAATCCTCTGTACACACGATAGGATCATTCGTGTCCTATGAATTTTTTTTTTTTTTTACTTTAAAGCCGGAATTTATAGTCGTAAATAATTTTCAATCTTTGATTGAAAGCGTAATTAATTACAGACTGACGTTCATAGATTCAACCATTTGGAATATGAATCCATGAAAAAATTAAATATAAATTGATGAATCTGTAATTATTTAATAAAAACAAAACTATGAATACCGGATTAAGAATAGTAATTAATTATAACACTTTCCCAAAGTGTCGGTGGCGAAAAATTTTCAACAATGGAATCAAAAAAAAATTTCAAAATAAACTGCAACTATTAAACTTCTTGCGCGAGAAAATGATTTGCATCTATATCGCCGTCAAAGCTGTCATGAACAGAAATAGGAAATATTCTTTGTATTCTTCACATCTTCATATCTTATTAGATATTAGAAAAATAGATTTACAAAATTGTATTCAATAAAAAATTAAAAAGGAGGAGTAAGGTGATATGAATCTTTAGCAACGTACTATATAAATAAGTAATCAATTTATCATTCTTTCCCGTGCTTTTTCATATCTACTAAAGCCAGATGAGTCATGGATGTTTGCCGTTTTAAAAAAGTGGGTCGCGGGTCCACGCAAGTTTGGGAAACCCCGAGTTATAACATTTATACACAATTTTTTTAAAATAAACAATCATCCAAATACAGCCAGGACATGTTAAATTTTATGCGTCTTTTTTTTTAGAAAAAATTTTTTATAAAAAAAACTAAACCCAAATATACAAAACGACCATCGTGTGGTAAAGTGCAAAACACAAGAGTGTATGCAGAGGATTAAATATTCGTATATTGCTATCCGAATAACATCCGAGTAACATCCCCAAACTTCGATCGAGGAAATCGCACAGGGCGCGAGATGATAGACGCTGAAAGTTTTCGTTTTACTTTTCCTTATTCGTATCTAAGCATTTGTGTTAGGGAATCTTCTCATTTCAATTCGCGTTCGAAAAAGTGCCGAGATATTTAATAAATCGAAACCTTCTCGTGCGAATGCACGAGGGAAGAAGAGGCGGTCCCTCGCGCTGAGTTTACAATCGAGATAAAGCGCGTCTTTTCCCGAAGGTACTTCGTGTATCGCGACACGATTCCGTGCGTTGCATTTATGGAGTGGAACTCTGCGCTGTTTTGCCTGAGCGGCGGCGTTGTGATCCGAGTCGCCGTCGACGCCCGGGGGAAGACAAGCCGGGGCTTGATCGCGGGGCGGCCCCTTTGAATTCAGGCGTCGTCCGACGGTAAGTCAAGTTCGCGTGGGATTCATTCGAAATGGGTTTCCC
>QKQZ01054314.1:0-12750 GCA_003595255.1 Solenopsis fugax | reverse complement strand
ATTTTCACTAATTTATATTAATTACAGATAAATTTAATAATTAATTTTATTAAATTTAATTAAAATTGTATCGAAGTTCAAACAGGATACAATGCTTTTATCTATAAATGGAAAATTATGTATTAGAAAAATTATATGGTTACATATTTATAACCATTAATCTGTAGAAAAAAGAAATATAAATGTATCAATAAACAAAAAATTATATATTTTACATGTCTATGGCATCGGATAATACAAATTCGCAATACTTTAGTTTCATATATTTAAAAACAATCTTTTTCATTTTTAATTTTTCTAATTTTGTAAGGGATTAATTTTTCAATATATTATGAAATGAGAAGCCATTAATTTGTTTACCATGTTAGACTTGTATGACATGACTACCAATTGATTAATATTCTAGTTACATCTTCACATCCTTATTTTCATTTCATATAACTTTGCTGTAAGGAAAGGATTAAAAATTTGCATTTATATTAAATATGTGCGAAGCGCCTGGCGAAGCAGAAAAAAGAAAATCTGGCAAATCTGAAATTTATTTTAAAATGTATGGTTTTTTCGCTCGAAGCAACACATAAGGTCTCTCTCACTTCTTTCCGATTATTATCACTTATATATCACCTTCTCCTAAAAGGTACAAACACTATACTAGATAAGTACTTCTTTTTCGTTATTAAAAGTAATTATATGCTTACATGCATATACTATGTATATATATGTATATATATAATATGTATACATACAGGGATCTCATTTTAATATTTCCCTATAATGATCTCCGAGATTGCTGGCTATTGCACAAAAATATATATTTATTTTAATATAAATGCATTTTAATATAAATATTAAAATACATTAATATATATAGGTTCAAAATTACAGTTTTTAAATACAGGTCAAATAAAAATATGTAATTTTGATTAAAATTTTTTTTGTCTCAATAACTATGAATTTGGGAGACAATTGCATGGAAAGATTAAAATAAAAACGGCTGCGTATATACTTAAATAAAATGTACAGGTTTTTCATTTGAGAGCATACACAATTTCTACAGAACTAGTACGTATTATGCAAATTTTGTTACGCGCAACTATATGAACAAAATTTATTCTCCCTTCGAGACGAGTGTTCTTTTTTTTTAATACTTTCATTCATCATTTATGTTTACTACTTACTCACGATTGTGTAATAAATATATAATATCCGTTAAGGACGATCTATCTCCCTTAATCTCAATCTAAAGCGCACGAACATTACATTGCAGGGAAGGGCGAGGCATTTTTGTATGAGAATAAATTGTAGGAGTCGCGGGAGTGGAGACGGAGAGAAAGGGAGGGAGAGTCTTCGATTCTAAGATTAGGAGCGACGAGCGACATGCGACAACATCGTGATGGGTCACAGAGCGTCGCGATGCCATACCCACGTTTTCTTCGTATGGTCGAATTTGTGTCCCAGCCACTGCTGTTCCAGAAGCTGATACCTGTCCTGGCTGAGGTACAGAGGCTTGCCACGTCTGTAAGATTATTAGCAATATTAAGTAATTGGATAATAGTAAATAATAGGTATTAAATATATTCAAATACGTTATTTCTTCTTTAAAAAATTAATTTTTAACTTGTCACGAAAGAAACTTAAATTCTTAAACGAAATGTATTCTTGCTCTTTTAACATGTTGAAAATTAGAAACGCCTAACGCTTAATCTTATTATTGTTCATAAATATTTTTTTTATTCTACATCTTACAATAAATCGTACTCACTTTAAATCTCTATCTTCTTCCTCAAAATCGTCAAGGTACAGAGAACCCCATAAACATGCTCGTCGACCGCGTATCACGATAATATAAGTCGAGGTCACTACGAGGTAGATGCCAGTCCCACCTCCGCAGTCGATCGAATGCTAAATGTACAAAAATGCAAAAAATAAGAATCGAAAAAATGTTTACTCGTCTGATATTCGTGGATGATACTCCATGTTTTCTCTGCAATGTATAAATAAACTGTGCTTACCTGAATAGCTTCGCATACATTCATCTGTTTGCAACAGTTTTGTTTGAGGCAGACGATAGTGCCACACAACAAACAGATGCTGATCTCCTGCGGTACAGAATGACACTGACTGCACTGTCGCTCATGGTAATACTGAAAAGAATTAATATATACACTTATGCATAAGAACAAAACAGCATACAAATAGTAAAAAAATATATGAAAATAACAGAGAATAATATACATAATATGTGAAAAAATTTCTGATTTATAGAATGTTTAGATTAAGATACAGATATGTATACATTATCTACATTATTCTATCCATGAGTGTTTTTCTTTTTTCTTTTCTCTTCATTGGACAAATTAATGAGCTTGCGATTATTTTTTAGACGTAATGAGCGCGATATATGTGTAATTCTAATTACTAGATCTTACCGTGAAGATTTTCTCATATTCCCTTGGAAGACTAAGTAGCTTCGGCACATGCCACGATATATGCTGCTCTATTATCAGGTTCCGAGCCGGTTGATGGCCTCGCCAATTGGCGAGAAACGCGATCAACTGATCGCACCAGAAGAAAGGCACCGAGACGACCACCTCTGAGTCCTGCCAGTTTAGCGCTACCGTTGAGTCAAAACTGTTCCAGCTCATGCCTTCCGTGACTAGCTCCAAGTAATATACCAGTCTCACAAACTCGCTCTGCGATGCTCTGATCAGTGGCAATGGCTGCTCATACAGATGATGACGCAGTAATGCGGCCACTCGTAGGAACGGCAAGCACAGTGATTGGATCTGAATGAACGGAAATAGAAATAATGTACAAATAATGAAAATATACATCTGTAATGTTTTGTAAAAGGATCACACAGATATTTTAAGTGTTTTTAGTATAATAAAATCTTTTAGGAGAGTAATTATTCAAAGCGGTATATCGGTTTGTATTTATTCAAAGCAATATAAAATTTATATCTCCTGTCAAGATGTTATTATCGTTTAAATATTGTATTGTATAAAATGAGACAATATAAAGTATGACGAAATATCTCGTAAAGTTAGAAGTTTTAGAAGAACATAGATAAAGATTATTTTATTTATAGACTATACTTGTTGCTCGATGCAGTGCGATTTCACTTTGGCATAAGTGGGAGAAGCTGACGTAGACGGTTTGTCGTCGTCCGTGCCGGGATAGAGTCCACTCTCACTGAAATATTCAATCATCTCGGCCAGTATAGTCTCCGAGGGCGTAGAGGCGCAGCTACATTTTCTCTTTACAATCGTATTTCGCTCTGCTCGTGAGAAGTTACAGCTTACTTGTAGTATTACTTGATAGTACAGCAAGTTGTAAAGGACCTTTACCACTCCGGAAAAGTATGCTGTGGAAAAGAGAGAATATTAATTCACTTTTTGATACAGAGCGCAAAAAAGAAATTCTTTGAAACATGCATACCTTGATCCAAGTGCAACGGCAACAACAATATAAATTGAATAAGCATGGCGGTTGGGTCTCGCAGAAGCAGAGGGACCTGTCTCTCATGTGGCGTCAAAGCGAGCGAGGATGCCGATTCTTCCATCGATATGCCAGATAGCTGCTGCCATACTTCGTGCACTGGCCACGTGGTCAGTACTCGAGCGTGCATCGCCAAAACGTGAAGAAGCGCGACTGAAAGAAAAATACAATATAATGTTAATATTTTTCTAATTTTTTAATAATATCTATTAATATCTATAAATTAAAATTACAAACGTACTATTACATATTACATACTATAAAATTGTAAATAAACAAAAAACAGAAGTAGGATATTGGTTAATAAATTGATATCAAGAAATATTAACATACCTATACAATCGCGTTTAGGCATCAGAGGTATTGTAGTAGGTGGTGGAACGCACAATGATCCGCCGCGTTGTACAAGTTCAATCTCAAAGTTAGTTCGAGCTATTGAAGTTACAAGAAGGAACAAGCTTTGATGACTAGGTTTACAGTTCTTTTGCTTATACTTTAGTTGCGTGCAATTTGTCATATCTTCCATGGCCTTCCCCATCGCCGCAGTCAGATTCGAAGAAACCTAGAAATTACATATTTTAGTAAATGTATACTCAAATATATCCTAATTAAAACGTACAAGAATGTTACGTGTAAACATCAAACGCTAATACTAAATAATAAATAATGCATATATATTTTAAAATAATGAAAAAAATAAAAATAGCTAAAAAGGATGGAAAAGTTACTATATACGTACATGACTTCGTTGCATCTCTTTGAGAAAAGTGTTCAAATCTGCGAATATGGTCTTTGTAGAAGCATGACGAGATCGCACCACCGCCGAGCATTCGCCCAACTGCGGCGACAGAGGCAAAACAGAGTTGGCTAATTGCCGGCACAGCGGACACAGATACTCGCCCCGTTCCACCGCTAGACTCTGTTGCCGTTGCTGACTACGAAGAGACTCTAAATAGGATTTCAAACAGTCCAAGTGCAGATGATGACCGCATGTTTGTACATGGACACCACCCTCCCATCCCTGATTAACCGAAATCAGCCAAGATATCTGCAAAAAAATTACAAACATAACATTATTAAGACGTGATTATTTTTTCATCTTAAAAAATATCTTACTAAACATTTGATATTGATTTATTTCGTTATTTCAACAAAAAATACATTAAGAATAAAGAACCAAAATAAAAATAATTAATATTTCTGAAACGGCATTTTTCTAAACAATTCGGAATGTAATGATATTTGATAGTATGCATAAACAAAGTTTCATTTTTTCTGTCTGTATGATGAATAAATTTTTGTTAAAATCCCCATACATCTTTTTCTTCAGAGTCAAGAATTTGTGTTAGTTTATGTCCTTTGATCTTTGTGTCTACCGAAAATTTATCCAGGTTGTGAATTTTAGTATATGGCTAAAAGTAGTGTTAGAAATTAAAATTGATTCAGGTGTCCGGGTCGAGATGTGTACAATAGGGTCAGCGATCAAATTGCGCTTCTAGAATTTCGCCGTATGACATACAATGTATTAATTACAATGACGAATATTAACACAACGAATATTATAACGAAAGAAATTTTTTGGAAGAAAGAATCGAAGAAAATACGTAAAAATACTGAAAGTAAATTCACTTACTGTATCGAATAAACGGTTCATCTCGTCCATTCTGCGCTCATAATGAGCACCTCGGGTATCTCCCTTCGGTATAGGTGGATCCTCGTCGGATGTGGGAAGAACTAGCCTATCCGGTTGTTGTCGCTCGTGTCCAATAATACTAGTTGCCTACATAAAAAAACGCGTTTGTGTAAATGTAAAAACATAATACATAACACATGTGAAATGTTTTTCATGTGTGATGAAAGTTGAAAGCATTACTTGAACTAATACAACGAGTCCCATCGGTTTGTCCTCATTACTGGGAGTAGTTTGATTACATATCGCACAGTGGTACTCCTTTTTACTAGTAAGTTTAGTCGCGTTCTCCTCCTGATCCCAGTCCATTCCGGATGCACTTGCTTCCTCTATAAGAACAAGAAAAAACAATTTCGTTAGTATAACTAATCGACTAAGTATCAGATTTTTAACTCACACGTAAAATAAAATATTACAAATGAAAATGTGTCAACTTTTACAAATATTTGTAATAATTTATATACCAAAAATAATAAAAATATATAATTTACCGGTCGCTTTCTCCATAAATTGCTTCTGCTTGTTAGCGAATTCCGCCATCAGCTTCTGCTGTCTCTCCTTTGCCCTTCTTCGTCGTTCCTCCCGTTCACGATTCTCCCTTTCGCGCTGCTCGTCTTCCTCGCGTTCCTGCATACGAGGCCACAATTTGTTCCTAGTCTCGATAATCGTTTGTTTACACATAGGATCTAAATCAGCTATTTTCCTAAGTAGTTGCGATATGAAGAACGGTCCATCACCAATTCGTGATTCATTAGGCAACAATGATGTAAAAGAACTACAACTGCTGCTACTGCTGATGCTGCTGCTGCTACTGCTGCTGCTACTGGCTTCATTGTCAAACATTGTACTTTGTTCGGGATTGTAACTGTCTGGTACGCCCGATAATTGAGAATGTAGCTTTAACAGCAAGGAAATTATACTCTCTCCTACTTTTACAGATTGCGGTTGCATTGGTGGTCCACCCTAAAAGATATAAAAATTTTATAACAATGAGCTATATCGAGTTGCAAATATATATAATATATTCGCAGGAGGTATATTCAATATTCTTTCTATATGGAGAATGTGTATAAAATATTATTATATAGAAGTAGTATTTATTACCTGTAACTCTCTCCTTTTAAAATGTTTGTGAGGATTCGACGTGGATGGAACAATTTCTGTAGCCCTGTAATTAGCTGGGTGTACTGACTGTACCGAGCGTATTGTGATCATTTGGTTTCCGGCTACAACCGCTGAACGTTGAGGGACGGGTGGTAATGCTGGTTGATCGCCGACATCTAATTATTATTAAGAACATCATAAATAGAATATATTAATATATATATCTATTAATATATTCTTTAAAAATATCATTTTTAAAGAGCTTCATTACATTAATGATAGAGCTTAGTGATAAAAAACAATTACGAATTGGAAGTTTGAAAAACGTACTATTTGGTGAAGGAGGCGATTCGATTGTTAGACGGATTCTTCTCCTGGATTCTTCCACAGATGGTGGCAGAGCTCTTTGCAAAGGTATCGTTAAATCATCCTCGCTGTTACTACGAGCTATGGCGACGATTCCGTCTTCAGGTACAATTGACACATCGTATTCCACTATAATGTTACAGAATATTATAACAATATTATTTTTTATATAAACTATTTATATAGAAGAAAAATAAGCAATATTAAGCAATGCTTCAAAAGAAAGTATAATCAACGCTACAATATACATAGTCGACATAAATATTTTACTAACCACTCGTTGATGGTAATGCTGGCAGAGATGCAGCACTCTCAACTGACGGTAGTAAAGCCGGCAGGGATGCACTTGCACTCGACGCACCATTGTCATCTCTAGCGGGTTCTACAGAAAATCCTAACAGTTCCAAAGAGACTTCCTCTGCGCCATCATCCACGCCGTCATTCAACATCAAGGATGTCGCCACTTCGCTCATCTCTCCTTGAAGAATCTCCCATTCGAATTCACCTAATCATTATTAAATAAATTAGTAAATGTGTTAAATCATACTAAATATATTAGCATGTTACTAAATCATTTTTATACATATTTGCATGTTATTATCAGTATTTCTTAATTAAGTAAATCAATTATATTGTCTATGGCACAACAAAATTTTCGTGAGTTATTTTTCACGAATCATTGGGTCGGCCAAGGGGCAATAACTGTTGGTTTGATTTCGTACGAACATTGTTTTCTGATGCCGCACCTCCGCGACAGAAAGATCTGCGCGCACGGCCCTTAGCAATAAAATGAAATCTATTAGTTTTCTTTTTTTTGATAATGTTATCGGCNCCCCCCCCCCCGAATTCGGCCGGGACGTGACAATATAAAAAAAAACAAACAATAGAAATTCGACAGAACCGTAATGTATACTCACTGTCTGAGCTGCTAGGCTCCGACTCTTGGACTAGAATCACTCGAGGTATCACTGTCCTCAGATTTTCGGACAAGCTATCACTTTCGTACCATCCAGCCAAATCCATGTCCTTTATGACACGAGAAGTGCCACCGGTATATTGACATAAAGGACTCATCTGAAAATAATATATTACTGTGTAAAATAATAGAATAAATAAAACAGATTTACTACAATATAAAAGATATACTATAAGAGAATTTAAATGAAACGAACAAAATAAAACATACAACTAATCACATACTTTCTAATTTACTGTGTAAAGTAACTTACAAATAAGAAAAAGAATAAACTATTTAAAAAGTAAGCTAAATTTTTAATGTAATCAAAAGAATTACTTACAGATTTATCCGGCGGTTCCGCAGTAATAACAGCCATTTCTAGAAGATAAATAGCCAATGCCATAACATGTTCGGATATGTTATGCCCATTCACAGCCTTATGGAGTATTATCAGAATCATAGCGTGAAAAACTCTGGAACGTAAGACTAGACGAGGATCATCATAGTCCGACGAAACCGGAGCGGGTTGCCTAAATGGTGGCCAGGGAGTCGCAGTATTCTTCAGCTTGCCCGATTGCTTCACGCTGCAATAGAAAAATACAATATTTGTAAAAACTGTAGAACATTAAAAAATTGGTGTATTCGACTAATAAATCTGATACATACTATTCGGTGAAACGATCCATAGATACTTGAAAGTCTCTTCTATGGACTGCTCTCAATAAAACGTGTAAAGGATCGAACAGTTCGTCCCACACGCAAGCCTTTGGTCCATACATACCTTGTTGCATATTGCCACTTGCTTCGAGATTCGGGGCTCTATATTGCGCTACCTATAAACACATTACACCGTTAAGTAAAAGAGAATCAACAACTGGAAATACACACACACACACGCACGCACGCACGCACGCACGCACGCACGCACGCACGCACGCACGCACGCACGCACATATATATATAATACAAAATATTATACATAATAATAATGAAGTGATGTAAAATTTATATACAACAATCAGAAATTAAAAGTTCTTTTAGATATCAACGTACCTCAGCTAAAACAGATTCAAAATCTCTGTTTTGAGTAGTTCCACAGCGTTCCGGCATCAGTTCCATCAATTGACTGTGCGTCTTATCACCCATACACAATAAAGTCACCATTTCAAGACGAGACATTTCAGGATCCGACAAACCTGATGAAAAAAAATATATAGACATCTTAATATGTATCGTATTCTTGCCGTAATGTTTCTTCTATTATTTCTAGAATTACAAAATTTATTATTAAGGAAAAGAGGTGAAAGACTTCTAAGAAAATTGCATTAGAACCAACGGAAACTTACCGAGATTTGTTCTGACGTTAACTAATGTAGCCAAAAATGTTAGGCAACTTTCCAACATCGGGGTATCATGCTCGCCCTCGAGATATTCATTTTGTGGGGCATGATACAGACATAAACTCATCCATTCCCTCACGTGAAATCTGTATAGAAATTTTTTTTAACAAGTTAGATCATTGGCATTATATTGATTCGATGTAAAAAAAAGAGCAAGGTAAAAAATATTACTTTTCGATGACGGTTTTCAGAAAGACATCTGGCAGTATTTTCGTAGCGCAGATTTGCAGCAGATACAGATCAGCGTCAACCATGGAGTTGCAGAAGTTACACTGAATGTAGGTCATTGCCTGGCCCTTTATTTGCAATCCGTTGCGAACCCATAATCCATTTAAAATTTCATAGAAGGCCAC
Organism: Solenopsis fugax; assembly: GCA_003595255.1. Classification (NCBI taxonomy): domain Eukaryota; kingdom Metazoa; phylum Arthropoda; class Insecta; order Hymenoptera; family Formicidae; genus Solenopsis; species Solenopsis fugax. The sequence continues at coordinate 3,378 of QKQZ01054314.1, read as the reverse complement.
CTAAAAGCAAAAGTAAACAAAAAAAAAGTTATTTTATTGTATTACAAATCAATGATGAAATATTATTTTGCACTATTCTGTGTATTTTAAAAATTCATGTAATTATAATATTCTATTCCAACTACTTGATATAACGGGTGCTTTTCATTTCATGACACAAGTGTCGTTCCTCTTTATTATTCATTGAATACTAAGAAAAATAAAATGACATTTGTGTTGACTTGTGACATTAAATGAAAAGTACTCAGTAGTGACTGTAACATTACGATTGTTGGCCTTGTCTAGTTGGCCTTCATCTGTGATACGTCAATGTCATTTATATACATGTTAATTGCGTTTGTAAAGCGCATTTTTTGATGGAAAAAGATATGAATTTAATCTCTACGTATCTCGAGCAACGTACAGCGTTTAAGGCAAATGCACACAAACTTATATAAGTGCGTGTCTCATTCTTATGTAAACATGTGAAATAAATTTTAAAGCCTGTTTCATAATAGATTGATTTATTTATTTCTAATGAAGTAACTTGTAAGACAATGTAAGATGTACCGGTAGTTCTCTCCTTTTGAATTTTCTTTATTAATAAATATCGTAAATAATGTATTATAATACAATAATAAATAAGTTTATGAGTTTATATATTTACATTATATATTTTATATATTTATATATATTATATGTATTATACACAGTATAATATACTAGTAATAATAATATAAATAAATAATATAAAAGACATAGCAAAATATATTCGATGTTATCATTATATTTTTAGTGGAACATATGTTTCACTGAAGTTCTTGCGTTACTGTCTTGTACTTTAATTCACGTAACAGTCTCTTACATTTTCTTCGTGACTGAACTTTTTACTCCATCCTTCCTGCTCTTCTCTTCGAGACATTTAATTACATATTTCAATTTAAATGCGAATATAGCAACGAACAGACCTGTAACTAAGGACCATATGTTCTTTATTAATTTATTTATTTTTTCAAAACTCATTTATGGTTTTTATTTTAATAATAGTACGGCAAATTCTTTCTAATTAGCGTTCCAACGTTTAATGATACACTATTGCGAATTTTTACGAAAAAAATCAACAAATTTAATTTCATGCAATATAATTTGTTTTATCTTTTGTTAATTATATTTTGTAACTTTTGAAATTAAAATTATTCAAAGTAAATCTGTTTTCATTTTATTATTTTCATTTCAGATTTAAACTAAGAGTTTATTATACAGTTTCAAACTATTAGAAAATTCTCAGTTACAAAATCTCAGTTTGATATATTGTAAGAAAATTTTGTAAAACATAGACTCCCGAGTTACAAACTGATTTGGAAACAAAGGAACATAGCTCTAAAATTTTCAAGCTAATCTATTATTTTCTCCAAGAAAATATGGTCCGTATAACGCAAACGATGCGAAATGACAGGGGCAATCGAATTTGTTAAAAAGACTCAATCCTCCGAAGCTAAACTTTTCGCGCTTCTCCTCCCTTCTTCCTTTGCCACCGATTGTAAGTGCAGCAACAAAAGATACATATGTATTCACGATGAGAGGACGTGGAAAACGAACAGACTCCATTCATATCTCTCATAGTAGCCGCGGGAGCAATACCCCCTACCCATCCACTTCAATCGTTCTTGGAACCATAACGGTTGCCCCATCCGAGCCGAGTGGGCCCGAGTGTCCGAGTGAACGGCAGCAGCAGTCATTAGTCCCGGCGTGTTGGCTGGTGTTGGCGTCGCCAGATTGGCGAGTGCGTGCGCGCCATTCTCCCGACATCTTGGTCTTCGGCATCGCGTCGTGGTTTTTTCCAAGATTGACCATGAGGTGTCAAGGGATAATTCTGCTCGTCCTCATAGCAAGCGCCAATTGTGTCTTCGGCATCAACGCGTTCGATGCATTCGAGCTGCTCAGGCTGGGTCGCCATGCCGTAGTGGAGGCACTGGAGTCCTGGGAGCTGATCAGTGCTCGCCTCCCCGAGGACAAGCTAAAGATCGGCGATGACCTGGTGTTCATGAAGATGATGGAGCGTGAACTGCTCAAGCAAATGGACCAGGTCTCCAGAAAGATCGACAAGTATCAGGAACGAATGGAGAACAAAGCTGACACGATTCTGAATGAAATGCTGCTGCAACTTCCCTTGCAATACAGTCTCGACGAGAACCTGAAGCAACTGGATCATTACATCGGGCAGGTGCACGAGTTGTACAAGGTCTTCGAGATGTACGCGACCACTTGGGACAAGTTCGAGAAATTCACGATGTTGCAATTCGCGAAGACCTGCGTGTCGCCAAGATTGGGAGAGCTACCCGACGTTCTCAAGTCGATACACAGGCTCATGGTGCCGTCCGAGCAACAGGTGTACAACAGGAGCATTCTCGTGCTCCTGGCTAATCGAATGCAGGTAGGTAGTAAATGGGCGTGCGAGAACGGTTTCTGAGGACGTGATCGGAGAGACGGATGAATTTCCTGACATATCGGATAGCTTGGACGAAAATATAAACAGTTTCTAATTGAATACCTTCCTTCTTAACGTGGCGTTAATTCGCCATTGACTTGAATCGCCGTTCCATTCCAAAAAACGAACATTAATGTTTTGAACTTAAGGTTTAGAACTTAAACAATGCATGGCTTTAAAATGGAATTTTCTTCTTTAAAGAATTGACTTCCTCCGATTTTGTATAAATTTTTCCAGAATAATGCTGGAAATTTTATGTTTAATATTAACACTAACGACCTAAATAAAAATCTACCTGGTTGCAACATCTTTTCTAGAAAGAATGTGATTCAGCCACTTCGGTTCATTCCTCATGGGATAACTGAACGTTCGTAGTCGTTTAATATTTCATTTTTATGAATTTAATATATTTTAATGTTGATAATTAAAATTTTTTATTGGTGCATAACTGATAAAATAAAATCAGAAATAAAATATATATGAAATGGAATCACTCCTAAAAGAAAATTAATTCTACAAGATTGTATACACATGAGTGAGAACGATTGTTTATCGCGTTGCATCCGAGCCTGAACACCTTGAGATATAAAGAAATTAAATATTCCCTCATATAAGAGGAATACGCACCGTAATGAGCAAAGAAATGTCGCTCCTCGTCTATTAAAAAGATACGTATGATTCATTCTAAACAGGTAGGAAAATGTCTTTCACTTTCATAATATCTATGACGTTTATTATTATTACCTTATTTTGTTACTACAATTATTACTTATTGCCGAGTTTATTATAAAAATTTCTTAATTTTTTAATGCTAATTTATTGTTTTCTCAATTCATTATTTGTTATATGATTTAGAGCAGGGTTGGCATGGTTTAAACCAAATGGTTTAAACCACGATTTAAACCACGGTT